>JAJGOT010000065.1:307500-325000 GCA_022457155.1 Cladopsammia gracilis
CCATCTGCAGACAAACCTTCGTCGCTATGGCTTTAGCTGCGGCCCTATTTGATACTTCAGTTGGATTATTTGTGAATAAAGTCGATGTGCCAACAGGAGAGTTAAATGACAGTGATCTCCAGCGTGAAATCGACCAGATTCAGTTGCAGTTGAATGCACTTGCAAGATCGCATCTATTATCAAGTATCACGTTCTTCAGGGAAGGAGTGCTCTACCTCTTAAAACTGCGTAACAAGGGCAGCGCTGTTAAAGAGTTTACGGAAGTGCGCATTCTGGAGTGGGAATGGAGGACAGAGAGGTAGAAGTCTATGCAGGGTCTCCAATAGATCGCATGAAAAACATTTCTCGGGGACTAAAAGACCTGAACTTGACCAACTTGGATGACGCTGGCAAAAGAGCACTTTCGAATGCGAAAGAAGATTTCAAACAAGCCCGCATCAAGGCTGTAGAAGCCTTCAACAACGAAGTGCTTACCACCTCTGATCGCATACAAGCAATGGCTATTCGTGTCTCGGCGACAATGCTGGAGAAAATAGACCATCCTGAAGATGCGTTAGAAGTGTGTATATCTTGCCTCGAAGCGCTCCACTCCCTACCAGAAGTGCAACGTAGTTTTAGCCTAGAAATCAACAAAGGCTATAGATATCCTTTTTGGAAGGACAACCGCAGACAGATAATTACTTCGGTCTGTCGAATAAACCATGCCATTCGGAATGCCGCGGTCATGATCGCCAAAGATGGGGAACTGTTGACTTTGCCTTTGATCGAAAACGGAGAAGAAAAGATAGATCCCCTGCGCGATCCCAGAGTAGCTGATGTTTTACATAAAGCAGAGATGTCTCACTATGTTATAGTTCCGTTGACCCTTGGTTGTGACGAGATGAATGAAAAGGAAAAACCCAAAATACCACAAGGTATCGCTGTAAATTCACAAGGCCATTTTATTGTGGGAGACGAATGGGATCGCAACGTTAAAATATTTGATAATACAAACAGGTTTTATCGTTCATTGGACGACATGGACGAAGAAAACACAATTGCAAGCATTGTAGATGTAGCAACCGATCATGAAGACAACGTGTATGTACTGGTCAAACAAGAAGAAAAGTCGGGAACTGCACGCTTTAAGATTAGTGTCTTTGAAAAGGAAGGAAAAAAAAATCATGACTTTTTCTTGAGAGAAGAAACAACCGAAGTTTTAAGAATGACCCTAAACAATAACAATGAAGTTCTTGTGTTGGCAGAAAATTCAGAGGACACCAGATGTGTCGTCGAAGTTTACAAATGTGATGGCGGAAAAAGTGAAGTGGTTAGCTTTGGAGAAGAAACACTAAACTGTGCACAAGACATTTGTGCTACCAGCGATGGCCGAGTTATTGTTTTGGATAGAGATGATCAATGCGTTATGTCAGTTCAAGTGTTTCATCCAAACGGCCAGTACATCGGCGATCTCTTCAAGTCAGTGCAGAAAGCAGAAAAGCCCATCACAAAATTAAGGTCCTCCATAGCGTGTCACCAAGCGAGTAATTCTGTTGTCATAGCTGTCCCGAGTGAAATTTCCCAGGATAAAAAAGAGGATCCAGTGCGAATTTTAAAATACGACTTGAACGGTGGGAAATTTCTACCCAGCATTGTCCTTCCGATGAACGGGCTCGCTTCCACTCGAGGAATTGCAGTTACTGCCGAGGGGCGTATTGCTGTAGGTTTACTTGACAAAGTTGGAGGGAATAGCAAGGTACTTGTTGTGTAGCCTGATTGAAGTAGATGTTACTGGAATTGGAAGAAAATACCTACTTTGATGTTATTCTACTTTTCAACTGCGTTGTTAAATTTTAGAAATCGGTCATTTATTGTTGGTCTTAAAACAAATAAAACACTCCATCGTTCGGTCGTAAAGCATAAAAGCAACATTTTAGTTTTTCCGTATTTGTGCGGGACCGACAAAAGTCGTAGCTTTTTTTTTGTTTCAATTATCTTAATTTTACTATTTATATTTCTGTTCTTGTCTTATTTTGGTATGTCTAGAAATTACCTCTAGTCGCAATGGTTTAAAGAACGAACGTAATAAAGTTTACAGGGCTTGCTTCGAAAAACACTCACTGCCAAGCCTAATAAGACATCAATAGTGTTTTTATTTAGAGGAAATGCTGAACTGAAAATATAGGCCTTTCTTCTAGTACGTTTTAAAGTGTTATCATTAATGAAAAAGCATTGTTTACTATAATTATCACCTCTATTAAAGAGACACTTATTCAGGTCCCGATGGTGTCCCCCTATAGAAGTTCTACTGTATTTTAGAGCGGGTACAAGTTAAGAAATTTATCTAATATATCTTTCTTTTAGATAGCAGCATGTAATGCTCTTGGCGCATGGACAATATACACGGCATGTTTTTTCTCGCTCACCTCTTTTGGCGGGCATAAGCTTTATAACCGTTCCTATAGCAATATAAATAAATAAATAAATAAATAAATAAAAGTATTTTATGACGTACTGATACATGAAAATCGACATAATAACGTTTCGAAGTCATTGATGTACAATGGAGTCAAATTTAGGTGGTGTTCGATCCTTTTAGCCAATCCAAATCCAGATTTTGCTATCGTAACTGAATTTTCTAGACAAGATTGCAACAGCTACAGCTAGCCGCGAAGCAAGTGTCACCGCCATGCTGAATGAGCTTGGCTGCAGCAGTCTGGTTCAGCGTAGAGCAGATCTCTGAGTAGACTAATTATGTTTTACAAAATTGTAAATAGCTTAGTCAAAGTAGACTTCTCTAAAGAACTTATACCACTTACGAGATACTCCAGAAATACTCACACTAAATCCTATAGAATACCTAACGAGAAGAAAACTTACCTTCGGTACAATTTCCTATCTAGGACTATAAAACAATGGAACAATTTGCCCACCATGTTGGCTACAGCCCCAAATATTAACTCTTTTAAGAGTGGGGTTTGTCAGCTGACACATTAAGAACTTTAAGAACTTGACCGCGACCAGAGCAAATAAGCCTCGAAGAGAGGGACTGCTCTCGTTTTGGTAAATGTAGATTATTACCCTTCAAAGTGGATCGCAAAGGTTATTATAAGAATTTGATAACTGATTGCTCGTTGAATCTAGGGGCGCTTTCAATTAAGAAAAAATTCCGGAAATTACGGTGTGAATTTCTGGGAATTTCAAATGGCAAAATGTTGTTCCATTTGGTTGCTAATTTCGCATGTATGTTTGTTGGATGTCATATTTTCAGAATAGGGCGAATCGATCAACTGTCGAGTCTGTTGGATGTCGTAGCTTCAGGGAAAGGTAAGGGCGATCGACTGGAATCTAAAGAAAACAAAGTAAATAATTTCAAACTATTTTGCGCGCGAAAGGCGCGAAAGATTGTTACCTTCATGGATATGATAGTATAATAATGCAATTGATTGTGAGTTCTCATGCAAATTGTATTATTGACAGTATTTTGCTGAAAAATGATTATCCAAAAGTGTAAATGATTGTCGTTTCGTGTCAAAGAATTTTATATCGACAAAAATGAAAATACATTTACAGCCAATAAATGTCAAAGGAAGGTATTGTTTATCTTTTGATGATTTTGAATGTTAATACATATGCAAATGTTATTCTTGAACGTTCCTAACGCGCAAATGAAGGTCATATTGGTGTTAGTGAGAGTATATTGACCATAATGAAACAAATTTGGACACAAATGAATGGATCTATTCTGTAAATGAACAGCAAAAGGTGTATAGCTAGGCAGTCCTTTAATATACTCTTAAAGCAATTTTAAAAACTGGACCATTGTTTTTGCGTTTCCAATAATATAAAAAATGTCTTTTAGCTTTTTATAATAACCCTGAAAATGGTGACATAGCCCCTTTAAGGTCGATAAAATAGTGAATAACCGTTAACTAACACTAAAACGTTAGGAGAATACCTGGTTTAATGTTTTTAATCCTACTTAGTACTTACAGATCAAAATTTTAGTCGTCTACCATACGATAGTTTTGTCCTCTAACCGCTATTTCCTGTTTTATTTAAAATCAAAGGTTCACGTGTGGATCGTATATGAACAATGTGACTAGGCCAAATGCCACGCATCACGCATGTAACACCACGCGATCACTTGAGCTGCCTATGTAATGTATTTGTTATAATTGTTCTTAAAGTTAGTTCCGCTCGAGACAAACTGACTCAAAACTTTAACTGGAAAAATATCTTCTAAACATATTATTCTCTTTTAAATCAGGCTTAACGAGTAATTTTACTTAAAAATAGTTAATGGGTGAAGAAATAAAGTTTTGAGAAGTCAGTTGTTGCAATTCAGCGAAAAACCATATGAATAGTTTTTTCGCACGGCCCGCATGTTGCATCTATATGCTCTGAGGCTATGTCTACACTATACCGGATAGCTTATCATGTTGACATGAAAAATACTCCGGTCTGGTGTGAACAGAAACGACCCAGAACAGAACTATAGTGTAGACATGTCACTGTTCATATTCAACAACACCGTTGTTTCGTTTTTTCGAAACGGGTAATAATTACATAACAATATTATTATACATAATTAGAAAAATCACTAATTTGAAAAGTCAATTGGCTTTCTATGTTACTTTAAAGACATTAGTTGCACAAGTAGCGTAAGTCCTTCTAAAGAGTTCGGTCGTGTTTTTATTTAGGCTATGTCTACACTATACCGGATAGCTCTTGCGCCGGCACGAAAACCATACCGGATAGGACTTTCGTTCACACATGAAACGCTAGTTTCGGAACGATTTTTGTTCCGGAGCGCCGCTGCAACGCGGCGCTCGTGAAAGTGAATCGTCACATATCGGATAGATTCTCGTGCCAATCTCTGGGGCAGTGTGAACAGGCAATCGAACCGAACCGTAGCGGAAGTCAACAATAGGAGCGAGGATTGAAACCCACTGAAAAAAGAAGTAAATATCCAGTTCTGGGTCGTAAGCTATCCAGTATAGTGTAGACATAGCCTTAGCTAGGCGAGATCGGCGAAAATGAAAATCTCTGTGGTCCACGGTAATTTGTTTATAGTTTAAAACTCCTCTGAATAATAAAAATGTAGTCCAATGCTTTCAGTGATTTTTTTACTACTAGTAAGACTAAAACAGTTGTGTTAAGTGATTAAGTTTCAGCGGTTAAATAGCCAGCGAGCAAGCTGTGGAGAGAGGGAGGCTAAGAGTTAAACAAATTAATTGTAAATTACTGACGTCTGCAGTGCTAGCTTGCCGTGACATAAATCTTATTTATCACTGTATCTGCGATTGTCAAAACTATTTCGTTATTAACATAACAGGGTCCATTGTATTAAACACATTAGGGGTTCACATTCGCCTTAGAAACTCACACGTTTAAATAAATCTTAATTAGTTTTCACACATTCCTGTTTGTACCCAACAGTCACTATCTAATGTCTAAAGTTATCATTTCTATGGGCAAAAACAGCCTTAAAAAACTATTTTTGCTCGCTCTGTTTTCCTAAGCAGTTTGTTTTCTGGCTATGAGAGGAACCCCGAGAGAAAGGATGTTGCAGGGAATGCTGTTCAGTTCAAAGATTCAAAGGACCTCGGATTTGCATCCTCGCTTTAGAAAAGTATTTTAACTGAGTGAAAAATACTTGTTTTAGTTTTGCATATGGACGCTCAGCTGCACGGCTAAAAATTTTAAAATGCTCAATCTCCAAAGCAATGTTGCTGATATGAAGGACTCTCTAATTTAACTCACGTCGTTCTATATTGCTTAAGACAGATAGCATTACGAAGCACTTTGCACTTTGATAAATTAGTTTCTAATTGCATTGCAGCGTGGGATTAAATTATATTTCAGTTAAGTCGATAAACAAAGCAGAATTCTAGAAGGAATTTTTTATTGTGTCTATGGTCTAGCGAATAGATGGTTTTCACTCACGTGACCTTCAGTCCTGTGGAACTCAAATGACAAAGGCCATTGCGACCATGTTGGTGTACATAACAAAAGAAGTTCATTAGAATTCTTTTGTAGTTGTACACCAATATGGCCGCACTGGCGTAACGTGAAAACCATCTATAACCATCGAATATAGTGGTCCGGACCCGGATCACGTTCAATCACAACTAGCCGAGAAATAACTTATCATAAACAGCAACTTTGTTATTTATAAATCGTTTTCGTTTTCGCAAGCAGTTTGTTTTCTGGCTATGAGAGCAACTCCCGTGAGGAAAGATGTTGCACGGAATGCCAAATAAACGAAATTAAGAAATTATTGAAACACAGCTAAATTTTCTCTGTTACTGTTTCTGGTCAGTTCAAAGATTCAAAGGACCTCTGATTTGCATCCTCGCTTTAGAAAAGTTTTTTAACTGAGTGAAAAATACTTGTTTTATTTTTGCACATGGACGCTCAGCTGCACAGCTAAAAATTTTAAAATGCTCAATCGCCAAAGCAATGTTGCCGATATGAAGGACTCTCTAATTTAACTCACGTCATTCTATTGCTTTAGACAGGTAGCAATTCGCACTTTGATAAATTAGTTTTTAAATGCATTGCAGCGTGGGATTTAATTATATTTCAGTTAAGTCATTAACAAAGCCGAATTCTAGAAGGAATTTTTTCATTGTGTCTATGGTCTGGCAAATAACCCTCGAATTTTAATAGTCGTCCGGATTCGGATCACGTTCAATCACAACTAGCCGAGAAATAAATTATCAAAACAGCAACTTTGTTATTTATAAATCGTTTTCGTTTTTGCAAGCAGTTTGTTTTCTGGCTATGAGAGCAACCCCCGAGAGGAAAGATGTTGCAGGGAATGCCAAATAAAAGAAATTAAGAAATTATTGAAATACAGCTAGCTACAGCTAAATTTACTCTGTTACTGTTTCTGTTCAGTTCAAAGATTCAAAGGCCCTCTGATTTGCATCCTCGCTTTAGAAAAGTCTTTTAACTGAGTGAAAAATACTTGTTTTATTTTGCACATGGACGCTCAGCTGCACGGCTAAAAATTTTAAAATGCTCAATCTCCAAAGCAATGTTGCTGATTTGAAGGACTCTCTAATTTAACTCAAGTTATTCTATTGCTTAAGACAGCTAGCATTACGAACCACTTTGCACTTTGATAAATTAGTTTTTAATTGCATTACAGCGTGGGATTTAAGTATATTTCAGTTAAGTCGATAAACAAAACCGAATTCTAGAAGGAATTTTTTCATTGTGTCTACGGTCCAGCGAATAACCCTCAAATTTAGTGGTCCGGATCCGCATCACGTTCAATCATCACAACTAGCCGAGAATTAACTTATCATAAACAGCAACTTTGTTATTTATAAATCGTTTTCGTTTTCGCAAGAGCAGTTGGTTTTCTGGCCATGAGAACAACCCCGAGGGAAAGGATGTTGCAGGGAATGACAAATATAAAATAAAATAAGAAATTCTTGAAACACAGCTAAATTTTCTCTGTTACTGTTTCTGTTTCTGTTCAGTTCAAAGATTCAAAGGACCTCTGATTTGCATCCTCGCTTTAGAAAAGTCTTTTAACTAAGTGAAAAATACTTGTTTTAGTTTCGCACATGGACGCTCAGCTGCAATGCTAAAAAATTTAAAATGCTATATCTCCAAAGCAATGTTGCTGATATGAAGGACTCTTTAATTTAACTTGGTAATAAAGATCGCGGCATGTATATTATTACTAGACAAATGATTTGTAACCGATAATTTCTTCGCCGAGGTTTTTTCGTTTTTAAAAATTCGTAAATACCGCTATTTTACACTGAGTTCCTTATCAAGATATGTTCCCGGTTTTAAGCCACAACCCAATTTTCGGCTTTAATAGAATTAATGGATTTTGAACAGAGATGAAAGAAAGCTCATAAGGTTTAACGTTGATGACAGCTACAAACATGTTTCGACCTCTTTTGATGGAATATCCCTACTTATTCGATAAAAAGGATTTACACCTAGCGCGCTAATAATCCCCTACAAATATTTGAAGAACGCTACGTTAGACGTCGACTTGGTCCTAAAATCGGGGCTCTGGCTTGTTATGCTACAAATAAAAGAGGAACAGTTTCAAACAACGATAACCTTGCTTTCGCCTACAATCCCAGCAATTATGGCGATGCGTCCATCCTTGGTCACTGCAATCTTTGGTGGAACGCATTTTGTCTCCTCCGTTACATTTCTTTTGTCGCCTGGTAAATACTGTATACACATTCGCGAAGTTCATTGTATATTGACATCTTTACGCGGACCCCGTTTTCTGAGCCGGAGATGACAACATGTTTACTCTCCGCATGAAATGCAATGGCTTCAGATGGAATCCCGTCCGCATGGTTGAAGTCGAGCTCTTGCTGATGGATTCCATTTGCATTGAACACAGTCACAGATCCTCAATGTTCAGTACCATTAAATGGCCCTCATCAACAATAGTTACGTCTTTTGCTTCTTTCAGAACTTCCTGTCCAAAACTCTTGACAAACTCTCCACCGGTTTTGTACACTTCCACTGCAGAAATTTTTTTATCCTTTTTCTCGATGATCACAAGAATTTCATTGTTGTCGTTTATTATTGGTGAACACCGTACAATTCCTTCCTTAGGGGAAAGCTTTGAAACAATTTACCATGTTTGTCGAACAGGTATAACTGATAATGATACTTGTCTATCTTGATCAGTACAAATAAATTGTCATCACGGTCAGTAGACACACTAAAGACATCTTCATCAGCCAGGCGGCGGGAAAGAGGAGAGAAAGAGTGTAGAAACGTACCACTTTCATCAAACACTTTAATCTTGCGATCGCCGTCATCAGTTACAATGAATTGTCCTTTCGTGTTTGTAGCGACACTTCGTGGTGAAATCAGCTTCTCATCAAAGTCGGCCTCCATTCCAAATGACCACGCAACGGGCAAGTCAGCAATGTTTGTTAGAACAGTTTCTTCATTTTCCTTATGCAGTTTACAAAGCGCTTCAGCCACTCTTACATCTCTTAGTGGATCGATTCGATGGATTGTTTTACCTTCTTTGACACTGATGCAAGGCCAGTTCCAAGGGCCTTGTTTCATGCCAGCCAGTTGAGTGACATCGAAATAATACGATTTATATGGCAGACACCTACAAATACTTTGATGTTTTCTTTTGTGCTGAAAGCAGGTTTTTTGCCTTTATATGTTACTGCTCGGCGAAAGATATCCCGAACATTTGCCATGGAATGCAGCTCTCCAAGGAAGGATCTACACGATGGTAGTGCAACTAAGGGATCTTCCAGTTTCTCCAGTATTTTTGCCATGATGCGAATAGTCATCGCCTCAATACGTTCAGATGTGTCTAGTCCTTCATTACTGAAAGCTTCTGTTGCTTTGTCCGAGGCTTTGTCGAAAGATTTCTTAGCCTCAGAAAGTGCTTTTTGAGCTTTTTCATCCAAGTCAACTTGATTAAGACGTTTCAAATCATCATTTACATGTAAAGGATCTGCAATATTCGTGAAGAAAGTCGAATTGCTGGCGGCCGTAGTCTTCTTTGCTGATTGTGCGGTTTGAGCGCCTTCCACCCCCGTATTTTCATTGATTAACACTTCGTTTAGGTTCACCAGACCTTCTTGTAAAAGGATTTACTTGCATTTAGGTCTTTTCTTGCTCCTTTATCAAGTTTCAAATTAATAAAGTCAAGTTCAGTCAAGATAAGTTTACGAAATTGTTGATTTGCCACATCATTGTCTTTCATCTTTTTTAATTCCCGTTGTCGCTGTAACTTCCAGACAAGCTGAGCTCCACATTTAAAAGCAAACAATGCAACAGAAGTCAACTCCATGGCCCTGTAACACTCTCCTGTAGCACTTTTAGCTGATCTTAGTCCCGCAAAACGTTGCTAAAACATCTCACGAAGTTCCAATAGATATAAATCGAAAACCTGAGATTTGCTATAAATGTAATCTGAATCATACCACAACGCAATCGGGAGTCATAGTTCATTATGCCCACGGTAATGCGAGCCAGAGCGCGACCTCATTTGCCTAGCAACTCCGTAGCTATTCTTTTCAATAGGCCATTTCCGAGTTGTCGTTAGCCTCTCTATAGCTGCGAAACCTTTCAGATGAAAATGAGTTTTCATTCACATGCAAATATAACTTATTTGCATATGAATGAAAACTCATTTTCATATGAAAGGTTTCGCACCTAGCCTCGCTTTGATAGAGAGGCTAAAGGCAACTCGGAAATGTCCTATTCTTTTAGAACGAGGCATTGAGACAATGGCCGAATTCATATTAGAAACGGAAAACCGTCTTGGACGGGAAACTCGTCTACAGGCGGAAAACTCGTCTGATATGAATCCGGTGAAGGACGAGTTTCCCGTCTCAAATTTATCCGTCTATTTTTCCGTCTAAACCGACGGAAAAATAAGACGGGAAACTCGTCTTAGACGGAAAACTGTCTTAAATTCATATTAGACGCGAAAATCACGACGACTTTTTTGCGCTATGCGCTTGCACGCGCTAGGAAAAGACTGGAACTAGAAAGACAGCAAATGTTTCTGGGTAAAAAAAAAATGGCGCCCAAGAAGAAGGTCACTGAGCAGCAGTCTCATGAAGACGATTTACCGTCCTTAAATTCATATCAGACGGTATTCTGTCTGATGGAATTCTGTTTGTGACGAGTTTTCCGTCTTCTAATATGAATTCGGCCAATGAGCTCTATTCTTATTCAATGAGATGCAAATTAGTATCTTCCAATTTTCTGCAATCCCGCATCGGTTTTTTGATTTTGAGCAAAGTTCCATCGGTCAAGGACCCAAATTAGTATAATTCTATTCTCACCGGTCTCACCTGTCCTATTTGAGTTATGGGCAATCTGCCTACGCCGAGAATCAATGCAAACTGCCACATGAACAGACCTAGCCTGCGAGCAAGCTCTCGGGTTCGGGTTTGGAGTTTTTTTGGGGGGGAGGGGGTGGGGGAGGGAAAGGAATGAGAGCTCTCGCTCTCCTCTCTCAAACCCCGAGCCCGAGAGCTTGCTCGCAGGCTAGAACAGACCAAAAGGCACGCACACCAAGAAAAATCCCCAACACTCAAACATAAAAAGGAAGAAACCCCAACACCAAAGCCAAAAACCGGCCCAAAAAAGAGGAAAGGGAAATTTATCATCAGAAATATGTGTATTCTGAGGCGCCATCCCTCGAGCCGCGGATAAAGGCGCACCGTCGGAGTGAACCCAGCGGGTAGAAGTCCGTGGTAGAGGATAATTAAGCGAAAGTTAGCACGCTTAGTAAAGTAAAGTAAAGTCGCGCACCCGAGCCAGAAGGCTCATAACGGCCGGAGCTTAAACCCGGTTTCTATAGCATGAAGCGACTAGGAATATTGCTACTCCTCCCCTGGATGGGATGCTAGTCCATCGCAGGGTTACCCCCAGCATTTTGTCGCCGGTACCCATTTATACACCTGGGTGGAGAGAGACAGTGTGGAGTAAAGTTTCTTGTCTAAGGAAACAACACGACGGCAAGAGACCAGGCTTCGAACCACCGACCTTCAGGTTGAAAGTCCGACGCGCTAACACTAGACCACCGTAACACGCTTAGTAGGGGATGATAAAGAGAAAGAGAGAAAAGGGCAAGCATGAAAAAAAAAAAAAAAAAGGCGGCTCAAGGGATAGCAGTTTTAAGCCTCAGTAATCCGAGAGGGAATTAGACTCCCTTTTAAAACTGCCAACCCAGAGCGGGAAAGAAAGGGGAACAAAAACTGGGTTGGGAGAAAGAGAAAAAAGAAAGGGCGCGCGCAAAGCTAAAACAGCAAAAAATAAACGAAGAAAGAAAATACAAGGGAAAAATGCTTTTATTATTCTGAACATGGGCTACAAAATATTTAAGGTATATGTAACATCAAAAAGGCAACTTGTAACACAGCAAAAAAGCGAAGCAGAAAAAACTATTGGGAGTTAGCATTGTCCCTGGTGCGAGGGGAACGCTGGTACGGGAGGAACCTTCCCCTGGAGGGCCTCCGTCGCCCCTTAAAACAGAACGGGGAGGTGTGGCCGGGGCTCCACGAAAATTGCAAACGAGACGAGAGCTCTTGTAATTGGAACGTGACGCTGGGGAAGTGGCGTTGATGGGCCAGCAGCACGAAGAGACTTATCCACCTTAGCGATTGAATCTAAGACTTTAGAGTAATCTTTGTCTGAAAATAGCGCCATGAAGTAAGCCTGAAATTGCTCCCGGGACTTGTCGAGACGGTCTCTCAACGCCCTGGTGGCGGCGGAGAGGAAGTTTGCTTTTTCATGCTTTGCATTCTGGGCTGCTGCTACCAAATCTTCCGCCAAGGCCAAAGCGTGGTATTTATCAATACAAAACCGGCAGATGAACAAAAGCCGGAAAATAAAAAGCACAAAAACAAAAAAAAGGGGCGACGCCACAAAACAAACACCATGAGGCAAAATAAGGCCAATTAGCTCATGGGAGAGCAATAAACTCTTTGGGTTCTGCTCAGATACACAAAAAAGGCATATGCCACAAAACAAACATCATGAGACAAAATACAGCCAATTAGCTCATGGGAGAGCATGAAACCTTTTGGGTTTTGCTCAGACAAACAAAAGGGCGTAGGCCAAAGACAAACACCATAAGACAAAATAAGGCCAATTAGCTCATGGGAGAGCATGAAACCTTTTGGGTTTTGCTCAAACAAACAAAAGGGCGTACGCCAAAAAACAAACACCATGAGACAAAATATAGCCAATTAGCTCATGGAGAGCAATAAGCCTTTTGGGTTTGCTCAAATACACAAAAAAGGCGTATGCCACAAAACAAACACCATGAGACAAATAAAGCCAATTAGCTCATGGGAGAGAATGAAACCTTTTGGGTTTTGTTCGAACAAACAAAAGGGCGTACGCCAAAAACAAACACCATGAGACAAAATAAGCCAATTAGCTCATGGGAGAGCATGAAAACCTTTTGGGTTTTGCTCAAACAAACAAAAATGTACGCAAACAAAACACCATGAGACGAAATATAGCCAATTAGCTCATGGAGAGCATAAAACCTTTGGGTTTTGCTCAAAACGAACAAAAGGGCGTACGCAACAAAGGACAAACCATAAGATAAAATAAAAAGAGATACGCTCATGGCAAGAGCAAAAAATGTTATGGATTTTGCTAACACGAAATAAATTGGCGGGCTGAAGCAGACACACACAAACCTAGAGATAAAATAAAGCACATAAAAAACTGATAAAGGGAGCGAAAAATGTGAGGGATTCGCTGCCAAAAAACTAACAAACAACATGAATACCTAAAACGCCACGAGGCAAAAAAGGATAATAACATACGAAACGCACAAATGGCAAGCAAAAGCAGAAAACACTAATGTGGCTAGCTTAAAATGTACCGGAGAGAATGTACAAAAGGGCGCAACGTGGAAACTAGCGAAGGGAAACGAACGGGAAGCGAAGCGATAACGAGACAAAACGTGAAACTAGGGTACCAAGAAGGGATGAAACAAAGAGGAAAGCAATAAAAGTACCTCGAGATTATCCGCATTAACTGCATTCTCTGCCACAGGGGGAGGAGCCACTGGAGGTTCAGCAACTGGATTCTTGGAATTATCGCGTCAGCGACAGGGTTTTCCGGAGCATGTGGAACCTGTTCAGGAACTTGAGCCATGAGTCGGAGCAGAAAAACGGCGAAGAGAACTCTAGACAATTTTTGTCAAACTGGCAACATGCTAATTTACTCACTGTCTTTTAGCATGTTTAGAGGCGCTTGGGGAGACCGCTGAGAATAGTGGTATGTGTTTAACTACAATTTTAATTTTGTTTAGCGATATTTCGGGATCTTTTATATAAATCACGGTATTGCGTTCGTAAATGTCTCCATGTTTTCGAATGTTTATATGTCCGTTACATATTTGAGGCTTTCTTCTTTGTCTCTTTGGCATTTTTCATCGCATTTTGTTTCAATTTTCCATCGCTTTGCTTTAAGTTAGTGTTATTTTGGATGAATATGAAGGACAAACACACAAAGAGATTCCGTTATGTGTATTTCAGTGTAAGTTAAAGCGCACAAAACAGGATACCCCTTCGAGTCAATTATTCAACTGCAGAGCATTTGTATGTTCTTTTCGTTTTTTCATGTATAGCTTCTATTTTCACTGCTTTTTTGTTCAAAATATCTAAAAATTATTTTCATGCAAGTTTCAAGCTTAATTAAAAAATTTACCTGATAATTATTTTCATGCAAGATCAAGCTTGATTCGAAATACATAAATACTAGTGTATCCAAAAGATAGTAACTGCTGCGGTAAATTTATTGTAATAATGCTGTTTTATCATCTCGCTGGTATTACAGAATTTTCTCTTTCGTTTTTTGAGGGAAGCAAAGTAAATGTAACCGGGATGAATCGACGAAAATTCCAGCTGATAAGACTAATTTTGTTTTGTAATTCACGCATCAAGTTCCTGCAATGTCTGTAGAATATTGTTGAGTAAAGGACGCGTTGACCACGAGGAAGGTGCGAAAATTTAGGTTAATTACTGTGTTCGCGTCTCCCAAGCTCAGCTCAGGTTTCGCGTCCCCAAGCGCTGAGCTCAGTTCAGTCTCATCGACCGCTGTCGGAGTGATTTCAAAGTAAATTGTCTTTTATTCCGTACAATCTTCGAACATCTTTGCCATTCAACGGTCCTATCACCATGCTTCACAGTCCTCGCTCAACTCGCGGTAGTCTTCGACACTTCAGTTCCGATTTCGACTGGGACATGTTGGACCAAAATTTTACAAATCTCGCAGCCAACTGATTGAAGCAGCAAGCGAGGCTCTTGTTCGTGGCGCAGTGTATTCTAGCCCAAAATGTGTTCGTGGCGCAGTGAATTCTGGTAAAAAGCGATCAAATCGAGATTTTTCCTAGCTTATATTTTTTTCTCATATATTTCTCTTAAATCCTGATTATGTTGCTGCTCACTCGCTACGCTCGTTCCGCAGCAATTATTTTCATGCAAGATCAAGGTTAATTCAAAATACCCAAAAATTATTTTTATGCAAGGTCAAACTTAATTCAAAATAGCTAAAAAATTATTTACATGCAAGGTCAAGCCAGGGCGCTAAAAAGAATGGGCGGTGCAACGCGCCCACAGCGCTTGGGCCTTGGGCGATGTGTGATGCGGAGCGAGACTGGGCCGAGCGCCCTCGAGAGCCGGAGTTCAAAAATTGGCGCAAATGGAGATCGATGGATGATGAAGAAAAGGGATCGCTGCAAGAAAACGGTACAAGATATCCACTTAATGTTTTCGACATGAAGATTTCAATGTATTTTCAAAGCTGTAGGCGAGAAAGAACGGGTTTTATACTGTAACATTTATCACGAATTATTGGAAATAAAACGAGCTTGTTAGAAATACGTTACGCAAAATGTTTCCACGCAAAAACTAAAACATTAATTCCCTGCGAACTATGACAGTAAACGGCTAAAGGTTAGGAGTATAGATAGAGGACCTTTTGCTCTTTCATCCGTGTAAATTTCGTTTTGAACTTTTTTGAACTTTTTTAGTTACATGCTATAGAATTAAAGTGGTTGTTCTGTGATGCGATTAATATTGAGACTGACTAGCTGTAGAAGCATATTTTTGTTTAAAAAAACTTCATGTGCCCTATTCAGGCACTACTAAAGCAATGAATGATAGGTTTGATCGAATGAAGGCCCCAAAACACTAAAAATGTTTCATTGATAAGGTGTAAATTGTTGAAGCATGCAGTGATTATAGTTATTGATAGCAGTGTAAATTAAAGTGGTTGGTTCTCTGATCCTGATGGCATAATGTACTGTACTACATTATAAAATCTGATTTTCTGCTTCCAGTCAAACAGTTATTTAGCCATTTTTTAAAGACCAGTGAAATAGTAAATACCAGCATGCTGTGATACTGAGCGGTACAGGACATTAATACATTCCCAACATAATTTTTATGAGACAACACTTACAGAATGATAAAATTCAGCAATGGATAAACCATTATCTGCATAGGATATGTTTGTGGATTTAAAGATAAACACATGTACAGAACATAAGAAGAACAACAGAAAGGAAAGGGGCCAGCACTTTGTTATAGCAACATCAATAATAGGGACAGCGACATTTCTTTATGGTCCTTTATATCTGATGTGGATATTTTGTGATCAGATGAGACGTTCTTACCCTGTCAACCCTTTAAGTATTTAACAATGCTGCATCCTGTAGGAAGGGTGGTGGCTGTTCGGGCCCGGGGGGGGGGGTACTCGATATATCCTTGGGTGGGGAGGTGCGGCCCGACCCCTCATACCCTGACCCTGTTTAAGACAAAAATCGCTTATTTTCCTACCCTGTTTAAGACAGAATTCCGATTTTGATCAATACCCTGTTTAAGATAAAAAAATTGCTGCAGTTTAGTTCGTAGAACATATGCGCAGGCTGTTTATTTGTCCAAGAAAAGATACCCTGTTTAAGACAACAATTGATAAAATCGATAGCCTGGTTAAGACAAAAAAATGATAAAATCGATACCCTGTTTAAGACAAAAATCCCGAAAAACATACCCTGGCTGGCCGCACGTCCCCATTAAGCCCTTAAGGGTGCTCCCCCCCCCCCCACCGGTGTTCGGGGCTGTACTTAGGGTTTAAAAGTGAGACAGATTGAGTTGCAAGCAAAGCCATACACTGTATAAACTTATATAATAATAAAAAAGGATCAAAACAAAACCCGTAAAATCTCATGCCTTTTTAGTATAATGTCCAATGTTGCAAATGGCTTATATCAAAAACTAATTTTAATTAAGACAAAAAGATGATAAAATGGAAAATTATAAATAACTCCTTAGGCCGGAAAATTATAAATAACTCCTTTGGCCGGAAATCAAACACAACAGTTATAAATGAACTATCTTTTGCGGGAAAGACATTTACTGAGATATAGGAAATGGCTGATCAAATGAACTTGTATTTTTGTTCTCTTGGACCAAAATTGGCATCTGAAATTCCAGAAACAAATTCTTTTCCAGAAGATTACATTGAAGGAACAAATGCCATTTTCGAATTTATTCCTGTAACTGAAGAAATTGTACGCAAAGTTTTGTTGGGGTTAAATATTTCAAAAAGCAGCGGGCTGGACAAAATATCTAGCAAACTTTTGAAATTAGCTGGCCCCTACATCTCGGAATCTATCTGCGAAATTCTAAACCAAATGTTCGAAACTGGCATTTTTCCTGATGATTGGAAAAAGGCTAAAGTACTTCCTATCTATAAGTCGGACAAAAGAAATTTGCCCGAGAATTATAGACCTATTTCTATTCTTCCTGCAATTTCTAAAGTTGCAGAGAGATTAATTCACACACAACTCACAACTTTTTTAAAGCAATATAAACTTTTAACAGACTCTCAATCTGGCTTCCGCTCTGCGTATTCAACATGCACAGCTTTACTTTTCGCTACAGATGTTTGGCTAAAAAATATGGACAATGGCTCTTTTAATGGAAATGTATTTGTTGACTTAAAAAAAGCC
>JAJGOT010000065.1:330000-615000 GCA_022457155.1 Cladopsammia gracilis
AGCCTCTATGTATGGGGCAATGAAAAGTGCCTTTCGCGATGCAAACATGGCTTCCTCTCTGGCTCTTGTGGTGATATGTATCTTGTCAACTAGTTCTTACAGTTCTCCCACAACGGATTTTCTGGAGACGGTTTCTCGTCTATTAAGGGATTGCTCCAGGTTTTATCCACACGCCGATCGAAACATGGCTGAAACAAATGTCAACAGGCGGCTTGCAAACATTATCAGATACCAGAAGACTTGCAAAGGCGGCTCGCAAACATTATACCAGAAGATTGGATAGTAAAAATTTATAGTAACAGTTCTATCTTCACTCGCATCGCCTTATGCAAATCGCTGTGGATATGGCCGGTAACCGGTCAAGGTGTTGAAAACACTAAATGGCCGGCAGTTCTATATTCTCAGTAAATTTCACACAATCGAAAAATTCCATCTAATCTAAACTATCATATGTCGATTAGAAAAGTCAAGCGATCCTGAAATGCTTTATAGATCTCAAGTCTAGGGTTTAGTTTATGCTGGGCTCAGAAGACGAAACCATGTTTTGTGACACTTAGATCTTTTTTCAGCTCGACTACCGGTCAAGGTTTTCAAAACACTAAATGGCCGGCAGTTCTATATTGTCAGTAAATTTCACAAAATCGAAAAATTCCGGCTAATCTAAACTATCATGTGTCGATTACGAAACCATGTTTTGTGACACTTGGAACTTTTTTCAGCTCGACTGCAAAAACATGGTTTCGTGATATAGAAATCCCACAAAACCGGCTCGTTTGATCAGGATCACGACATATGATAGTTCAGAATGGCTGGATTTTTCGATTTTGTGAAATTTACTGAAAATATAGAACTGCCGGCCATTTAGTGTTTTGAAAACCTTGTCCGGCAGTCGAGCTGAAAAAAGTTACTATTAAGTGTCACAAAACATGGTTTCGTCTTCTGAGCCCAGCGTAAACCAAACACTAGACTTGAGATCTATAAAGCATTTCAGGATGGCTTGACTTTTCTAAATCGACATATGATAGTTTAGATTAGCTGAAATTTTTCGATTTTGTGAAATTTACTGAGAATATAGAAATGCCGGCCATTTAGTGTTTTCAACACCTTGACCGGTTACCGGCCATATAGCCACAGCGTATGCAAATATGTTTGTGTATTTTTGCAATTTTTGATTTTCAAAATCAGTTTCTCGGGCAATTTTTGACAAACATAAACTATTTTATTCGGAAACTAGTGGTACTAGTAGCTACTAGTTATTCTAGACAGAGAAAAGTTGTTTTTGTGAACTTTTGTACGGTCTATAAGGTAGTCCATTATAGTATCATGTATTATAGTGTCCCAATAAAACGTATAACCTTGGGCAGACCTGCACCTTTCGTAACGCCTCACAGGATTGGCGAAGGAAACAATAGAACAAACAACTCAACAATGGACCCTAGCCCTAAAACCAATAGAGGTGTACCTCAGCCAGGTCGAAGAGGTGCAGGCCTACTGATAACCTTAGCAAAGATAGAAGGTAATCTCAACGGAATTTTAAGTCTTTTGTTGTACTAAAAATGATCATTCATTAGTACGGTAATCAATGAGTGGTGAACTGCATGTGTTTCGTTAAAATCACTCTGAAATAAATAATCACCCCGGGGAGCTTAAAAGAGGATTTACGCTGATGGTACGTCGTCGTACACAAGAAAAAAAAATATATTACATCAAACTTGTTCATTGTCGGGTAGTCCTTTTGTTTAGTCCTGCACTTGTCCAAACGATGTCTGTGATTCGCTAAGAAACAATAGATTTGTCCCGCTGGGATGGATTAGGGATAGGGCATTGTTCAAGTGATATATCAATTGTCAGGGATTTCGTTTGAGGCCGGAGGCCGAACGAAACGTCCGGTAATAAATCGCCGAAGTCCGTTACCGAAAACCCTGAATTGTATCGTTCGCCATTCACAGACATCGTTTGGACAGCTGCGACCCCGCTCTCATTATCAATTCAATTCAGTTTATGTTGTTTTCCCTCTGCCAGACGTTTGAACAAAGTTTTCTTTCGTTCTAAAAAACACGATTCCTTACCACATACAAATATCAAAGACCAAACAACACTTTCGGTTTGTACTTTATTAACTCCGATGAACTAACACATTTACTCTTAATTATTAAAAATTCATACAGAAAACATTTGCGGAGAACTAAATATGACCCGTGACAAGCGCTAAAAACACGGGAAGGATTTGGGGTGTGCGCGGAAAGAACGCCTGACCCAGAGATGGGAAAAGTGCCTGCCACACAGTTTAAATGATAATCGAAGGCTAGGGAAAACCTATAAAACAACCCGCACAACGGCGGGACAAAAGTCTGGTAACCTATGTGAAAACCAAGCCCAAAACTCCGATCGACCCTTCCTACGAAAATAAAATGTAAAGTCATTTTACTTATAGAGTGATTTTCGTAAGACCGTGAAACAGTATCTAACAATTAATCCAAATTAGCTAAAACTAAACAAAAGAAAACAATGGAATGTGTCTAATAGTGTCTACTAGTGCCTACTAACTTATTAACTGTTTCTAATTCCATTGTTCTATTTTGTTTAGTTTTAGGTATTTTTGATTAATTGCTAGCAATTACTGTTTCACGGTCTTACGAAAATCACTCTATTTCACGGTTTAAAGGAAAACACTCTAACGCTGTAACAGATCAGGTTGTTCGAAAGTCGGTTAACGCTAACCCAGGATTAAAACTTGACCGAGGATTGAATTTCTCTTGTTAGAAGTGTTTTTAAAAAATTATTTTTAAGCTACACGCGAAGACAAGTGAAAGTCGAAACTAAATGGCGGAAATACTTTGGAAAAATATCCATGGATAAGTAGTTAATTGGAATCAGAATTGACCCTTACCCTGGGTTAGCTTAATCGCGCTTTGAACAACCCGGTCCAGTGTAATTACAAGCGTGGCCATTGTTTCAGAGCTCCAAAACAATAGCTTCACTTGCAAATTACACTTAAAAAGTGTAAACAATTTTTTAACATTAACCTTAGATTTCAATGTTCACTACAAATTTCTCTACCGTAACACATGCATACACAAGCCTGCATTAACGAAATCCCGTACAACTAAAACTTCACTCAGGTGCAAAATAAAATCTGATATATTACCAACTAACCAATACAACTTTTCAACAGCAATGTTCAGTTGAGAAAAAATATTTTGTTCCTTTAATGACCGTATTGGGAGAATAAAAAGTTTTATGCATCATTTTCCCGTTTACTAATCACCGTTAAATATACGGTAAATATCCAATATTCTACGTTCATTTTTTTGTTTTTCATTTCCATAATTTTTCGTAACTAATTAACTATTATAGCGCGAAAGCGCGCGTGATATCGCCTAATACTTAGCCGACGAGGCCGTAGGCCGAGTCGGCTAAAATTAGGCGATATCACGCAAGCTTGAGCGCTATAATAGTTTTATAATTCAACACATTGATAACAAAGCACAGTTTGAAGAAAAAATATCCAAGCCAAACCTTTTATTTTAAAAAAGCTTACATATGTTTTACCGCGCGAAACTTGCAACATCACACAGTTCATGAATGAAAGTGGCGCCTTTGTCAATAATAGGGACCTTTAGACCCAGGTTTACGGCGAACCTCTAACTGCAGTTTGACGTTTGAAGTTTGTCGTTTGCCGTTAGAGCATTTGTCGATTTAGATCCAAGGGCCGTTTGGACGATACAGAACAATGGATTCTGGGTAAAATATAATTCAAAATGGCGGCTGCTGCAAGGTTAGTGCTGTGTCTTTTAGGTCTTTATATATATTTTAGGGTAAACTCACCGCTTTTACATACAAATAGTTTGATTGAATCACTAAAATACAACCTATACAAAGTAAATTATATGTTTAAATTATTTTTTCAGGCGAGATTTTAATGATGTCCTGCAGTTGATGTTGTACGAGGACAGCAGTGACAATTATTCAAGCAGTAGTGACGAAGATGACCTCGATGATCTGCTCGTAGGTCTGATGTTTCGCCCCATCTTTCGTCCAAACTACCCAAGACTAAATCTCGAAGACTTATCTGATGAACAGTGCGAATCTATGTTTAGGTACAAAACGTTTGTTTTCATTTATCCGGATTGATCTAATGTCCCCAAAACCTAAGTTATATTAACAACAACAGCATTGCAACCACGAATATTCCATAGACCAGTTTAACACAAAGGAGAAAATTAACGTAACAATGGATAAATAGAACGGGGTGTTGTTGTATTATGCAAATTGTTTTTTTTTTTAAGATTCCCAAAAGATGACATGGAACGACTCCGTGAAGGTTTGCAGATTCCAGCCTGCTATGTCTGCAGTAATGGAACAAATGCTACTGGAATGGAGGCCCTCATGGTTCTAACAAGACGACTGGCCTATCCTAGCAGATGGTGCGACCTGGAGCCCATTTTTGGGCGAAGCACATTTGAGCTCAGTTTAATTTTTAATGAGGTACACATTGTTGCACATGAATCAATCAAGCTTCATATCAATACCACTCGGATGGTAGTCTCAAGGGTGGACGTCAGAAATTTTTGGTGTCTCTTGTGACAACCGCAATTTAAACCGTACAATACTAAGGCACAAATAATTTTCAAATAGCAGCCTTGCTTGGCATAAAGTAAATTTGATGCCCTTGGTACGTTTCCCTACAAACCTGTATTTTACATTTTTAGATTATGGATGACATTCACGACCGCTTCCACCACCTGTTGGATTCTCTAGACTTAGTGTGGCTTGACCCGGAGGTTTTTGCCCAGGCCATTCACGACAAAGGAGCCCCACTAACTGAATGCTGGGGTTTTGTGGATGGGACACCTAGACCAATAGCACGTCCCATCCGCAATCAAAGGATAATGTTCAGCGGACATAAGAGGATACACTGCTTGAAATTTCAGGTACTAACAAGCAAAGCATACTTGTACATGTTGGTCATGTCCAAGGCTATTTTCTTGTCTCCCTATACACATCCCTCTCTGTAAATTTCTCTACCCCTATTTTAATGCAAATCTAGGGGGATCCAAAGGGTGTCCACCAGTGACACACCCTTAAAAAGGGCTCAACATAAAATCAGTCATTTACATTTTTCTTGCTTTGTTGGCACCCTCTCTGTCACTTTTTGCAATGGGACAGCCCTTTCTGGAAAAAAATATATCCACTCCCAAATGCAAGTTTAAATAATTTGTTATAATCATAAGGCAATTTTTCTTTTTCAGTCAGTTCAAGCCCCCAATGGTATTATTGCTCATATGTATGGACCAATTGAGGGTCGCAGGCATGATGCCTTCATGCTGGGAGAGAGTGGTCTTTTGGATAAGCTACGTAGATTTGCAAAACCAAATGGAGACCCTTACTTCATTTATGGCGACCCTGCATATGGTTTAACACACAACATAATGGCCCCATTTCGTGGTGCTCACCTAACTGACGTTGAACAAGAATTTAACACACGGATGAGCAACGTGAGGGTTAGCGTTGAATGGGGATTTGGCAAAATTATCCAAATGTTTGCTTATTTAGATTTTAGAAAGAACTTAAAAGTACTTCTTCAACCAGTTGGGAAGTATTATCTGGTAGCTTGCATTTTGATAAATTGTCATACTTGTTTATATGGGTCACAAACAACAACTTTCTTCAACCTGCAACCACCATCATTGGAAACATATTTACGTAACCGTTAATTACTTTAGTATACCATATGAAGGCATAGAGTGATTTTCATTGGCACTCTGAAAGCCTAATTATTACTCAGTGCTGTCTTTAGTGCTAACGCACTAGCTCCAGAAATTGTTTCACAGCCTGATGAAAATCACTAACAGTTTGTGTGTGTGTGTGTGTGTGTGTGTGTGTGTGTGTGTGTGTGTGTGTGTGTGTGTGTGTGTGTGTGTGTGTAGTGGTAGTTTGGCTAACAAAATAGGAAAACAGGAATTTCAGGATCCAAAACAGGAAAAAATAAAAAGGGTTTTTGTTTGTCAAAAAAGAGGAAAAATTAACTGTAGTTAGCTACCCTAACTTAAAGCCCATTTACATCTGGGAGCCTTGCAATTGCATCTTCTGATCGGTTGAAATATTTAATCTGGGGTTGTTGACATATATTCCGCATGACGCTTCCGGATTGTGTTGTTGTGTAAGAGTCAGATTCAAATATGCGAAATGTCTGTTAAAAAAAATATTCTGCAATGCGATTTGTTTTATCTGGCTACGGCTCAGCTGTTCCAGTGAAATAAACAATATTTGAGACTTTACGCTGGAGTATTTGACAAGCCCAAGGAGTCCTCCTCTGCGAGGAGGCTAAGCTTCTCAAAGTGCGATTTTTTTCTTAAGTGCAATTTTTCGAAAATGTACCCCGGTGCGCAAGGCTCCATGGCGAAAATGGGGCTTTAACACCCTGCATTGCTAAAGCGAACCTGCAATTTTTGTAGATCCTGTATTTTTATAAGTCAAGTAGGGCTGCAAAAAATGGAATGCCTTAACCTATGGGCTTGCTATGCCATTGAGTCAAACAAAATAGTTCAAATAAATACTATTTTCTCAAACCAACAAGGAACATTTTGTTACTACATAAACACAAATGAACTGTATGTGAAAGTGAGCTTTAATGGTCTTGACCCTTAATCACCTTAAAGGGGGAAACATACAGGTATTTTTTTCTGATAGCATGTACTAAAGAGGTTTCTAAAGTTTCTAATAAAAGAAACCTATATGTTCAAATGCACATGCAAACAACTGCAAGCTAAATAAAATATCCCAGAAGGGGCAAAAGATAACAAACAATTTAAAGTTTCTCTTTTAGTAGAGAGCAACAATGGAATGTCTTAATTGCATGTGGTAAAGAGGTTTCTAAATTTTCTATTGAAAAGAAACCCATAATATGTTCCAATGCTCATGCAAACAACTCCCCACAAGAGGCAAAAGATAACACAATTTAGAGTTTGTCTTTTAATAGAGACAGGAACACACGTCTTTCTTCCATCTCCAGCTTAAACTTTTCCTTGCGTTCTTGGGCCTCGTCCTCGTACTTCCTCTTTTGCAAGTCATATTCAAGCTTCCTCTGCTCTAGTTCCCTCTCTTTAAAATCCGCTTTCCTTTGATATTTCTCATTAAGCGTCTCGATGGCAGACAAGCGCGAGGCACGCTTCTGAGGTGTACGCTTTACTAAAAATATATCAAAAATTGATTAATTATTTATGATGAAAGTCACTAGTAGAATGACCTAAAATATATCGCATGTGACTTTTATACTTAATAAAATTCATGGTCATTTTCATACATCAGTCAAGGGCATGAAGAAACTTCAATTATGTGCAAACATGTTAATTACACAGGGTCTGACAGCAGTAAAAACCCAAAGGACAATTAAATTATGGCAAGAGCTGCAATTTCTTGCGAACTCTCATATTAAGGAAAATATGCTCATTGAAGTTAAAAACCTTTTTTAGGTGCACTTCTTCGAAATTAGTATTTTTTACCAGCATGAAATTGCTCCCCCCACCACCATTAAGGCCCTGTTTACCAACTTACCTTTCTTCTCATCACATGGGCTGGTGTCCTCTTTCTCCGAGTCTGAATCAATGTCCTCTTCTCCATCTGGTTTTCTCTCTGGGAATAGAAAAATATGCATAATTAATGAAAGCATATACAATGTATGATAATTAAAATTCCATTTTGGATGCTTCCCCTAAGCTCTCTATGTATATACAAGTTCATACTGTAGTCTGATCCAAACATGAATCTTACAATAGTTAAGCTACAATAGCAGACTTCTATCTATACTTGCTAATCTCTTGACGGCCGCTTGTCTCATCTCTTCTGTCTTTTTTTTCTCGTCATCTTGTTTTTTCTTTTTAGCTGCCTTCTCCCTCTCCTTTGTCTCATCCATGTCCCTCCTGTATGTCAATATATCTTCCAATAACTGTTGCAACTGATCATATTCTTCCTCGGTACCTGACCTGTCAAACATATATGGACAAGAATATGCAACCTGCCCAGCATGGGTGATCCTAACAGGAGTCTAGGGCTCCAGCCGACATGTCATAGCTCTAGGGGTCACTGGAACATAGAAACTTAAGGCAACACCACTACTCCTCAAAATTTCATTTCAAAACATGCTTCAAGCGTAATTTATAATCTCCTTTTGGTTATTTTGGTGTTGAAGAGAATGATTATGGTGCCTATTCGAGTAAACCTGATTTTTTTTTTAAACTACACTGCATACAAGAAGCTGACCCTTTGCCTTGAACTACCTCATACTTTTGTAAGACTTTTAAGTCTTAGAACAAAAGAACCAACACAACCCCAGTTTACAGGTGCACAGATTTTGATATGCAAACAAACTTTTTTAGATGTGCAATTTTTTATTTGCATGCAGACAAAATGTGGTGGGGTATTCTAGTTTTGTAAGCTTAAATTAAGAGTGAAAACATGATCATAACAAAAAAAATTCAACTACATTTCTCTACCTCTTCAAGGATTTAGCATCTTCATCCTTATACTTGGCTAAAAGCCGGTCCATTCGCTCACGGCATCCACGGCCTTTTAGAGAAACTGGTTTTTCATCAGTCGAGAAGATTGTGCTTAGAACCACCGCTATCCTATCCCAATCGTTCGGCTTTTCTGGTCTTTCTTTTGCAACCTCGGTCGCTAGGGCGACATCTTGTTTCGGTAAGGGCCACCTAAAAGCCATGATGTATTTTTGTAGGATCTAGACAGGAGGGAAAAAATGCAATAGCACTCAACGAAAGATAAAAGGTAAAAAAGCGCCTTCGTTGTTGATCACCGCCATATTGGATTTGCTCCTTGTGCAAGCGCCTGTTTTTTGAGTGAAAATAAAATGCTCAAAATCAACTCTTTCAACTTCAAATTCTTCTCAAAATCTAAACGAATATCTATTTTAAATATATGTAGTGTTAATACGTGAGATCCTGACATACAAAAGCAAAGAAACCTTGAGGGAAATCACAAACGTGAGAACCTACCTCTTGCCGTAGAAAACTCGCGTCGAAAACCTCAAACGTGACTTCGGCACACGATCACGTGACTCCTAGACGTTCGCAGTTTGCGGTAAACCTGGGTCTAAAGGTCTCTAATGTGCAAGCTTGAACACTACAACTGTTTTGTAATCCAACACATTGATAACAAATCACAGTTTCGAGAAAAAATTCATTGAGATATACAACCTTTCATTAAGTAAAAAGGCTAACAACAATATTTTGCCTCGCACTATTTCTTAAACAACAAGCAGTGAATGCCGAAACTTTTGCTAAGTTAAAATTAATTTAACGTACACAGTCAGTTGAGAGTTTCTACGAAGAGCTTTCGTCTACTCAAAGAACGGGACAAAGTAGTGACTACAAGAATTAAAACACAGTAAAATGGCATAGAATGTCTTAGTTACAAGTGTTTCGTATCTTGAAAAGGTCAATTCGGAATCAAAACAAATTGAACACGGCTACGAACCTAAACATAGCGGCGAAAAGTCGAAAAGAACAGCAGCGTGGACAGTATGTCTTACAAAAATTCACAGCTAAAGGATACAAGAAACGGTTAAAACATCGTACCTGTAGTTGATTTAGCTTTTTATTCCCTTCCAATAGCACCAAATTTTCAAACATCGAAGTACGAGCTGAGTCAATCAATGTTGTTTACAAACTTGCTCGTTTCTTAGCTCCTACAGCCGTAATGACGAGATCAGAAACTATTCTGAGGAAGCATCAAGCCTATATCATATTCCAGAGGTGATTACCAAAGGAATTTTACGAAAATTGTGCTTCTTCATTCACTCCTTGTCGAGCGGTCAAACTTTGAACCAGTTTTCATTCAGCCATACGCCAAGAAACACTGCGACCAGTACAGCGACCGCGACAACGCGAAAATTTCGCGCCTTTTTTGTCCAATCATGTGAACAATACTTTTTCTCTTTTCTTTTCTTCTCTTTTTTTCTTTCTTTTCCCTTTTTTAACTAATAGTTCACGCACTTTTTCGCCCCAAAACACGAAATTGCAGCCAGCAGTCATTTTCACTTTCCTTCAAAATGCGAAATTTACCGCCATCGCTGGTTATACGTCATGAAGACATAACGCATATCGATAACTTTTTGACCATATTAGGGCAGTGTATCAATGTGTTGAATTATAATTCAAGATATCCGTACATTTCCATAATCGATGTGCACGACGAATTATCTCAATACTCCTTTATTCATAAAATGTATATCAAATAATATACAGTCAACTCTCTCTTTACGGACACCTGTATAAGACGCACATCTGGTTTTGGTCCCTGTTGTTTTTCAGTCATTTCATTGTATCAAAACTCTATAACACGGACACCTCTCTAAGAGGGAGAACGGATACTTTGAAACCAGCAACGGAAACTTGAAAAGTGCTTTTAAGTGAAAATAGTTCAAAACGGAAATGTAGGTGCTGAATATAAATATGGTTTTGCTAAAGTAAATGCCTTTAAACGGACGTGTACTCATTGTACATAGATCAGTTTAGAATTACTAGTGTCACGTTACCTCGATTCTCTATAAGCCGGGCAGCTGGCGCCGGTCCCGACGGTTTCCGTCTTAGAGAGTTGACTGTAGTTCTAAGACTTCATTGTAACGCGATATTTATGTTTAACTTTGACTGCAAAGTTTGCAATCGATACTCATTTCCTGTGAAATCGTTCGCCTTTTAAAGTGTTGTTTTTCTACTTTTAAGTTTACTCTTTTTGCTGCCTTGTCCTCTTCTTTTTCTCTTTGGCTTGGATTCCCTTACATCACCCGCACCTGCACTAGAAGCAGGATTATTTCCATCTGCATCTGCATCTCGAGCATCCGCACCCGCAGTATCTTGCCCACCTCCAGCATTATCTTGCCCACCCGAAACAGCACAAGCAGCATCTTTAGCAATTACACCCACACCAGCAGTGTCTTGCACTCCCACAGCCACAACAGCAGTATCTTCATCAGGCACATCCACAACACCAACATTATCTTGTGCACCAGAACCAGCAGTATCTCTAGCAGCAACACCCACAGTATGTTGTGCATTCGAACCAGCACCAGCAGTATCTTTAGCAGCAACACCCACCGTATCTCGTGCACCCGAACCAGCACCATCGCCATCTCTAGCACACCCACCCACAGTTTCTCGTGTACCCGAACCAGCACCATCACCATCTCTAGCACCCACACCCACAGTATCTCGTGTACCCGAACCAGTACCAGTAGCATCCCTATCACCCACACCCACAGTACGCTGTGCACCCGAAACAGCACCAGCAGTATCTCTATTACCCACACCCGTAATACGTTGTAAACCCGAAACAGCACAAGCAGCATCCCTATCACCCGCACCCACGGTACGTTGTGCGCCCGAAACAGTACCAGTAGTATTCCTATCGCCCTTACCCACAATTCGTTGTGCACCTGAAACAATACCAGAAGCATCCCTATCACCTACACCCAAAATACGTTGTGCACCCGCACCCATATCAGCAGTATGTTGTGCACCTGCACACGCAACCACACCAGCTGTATCTCTAGCACCAGCATCAGTTGCATCTCTAGCATCTGTAACTACACTCATACTGCCTTGAGCACCTGCGCCTGCAGTATCTTCAGCATCATGAGCTGTAGGTTCCTCCTCCAATGTATCATTGTTGTCAATGTATTCAAAATCACCAATCATGGAAACCTGTTGAGATTAAAATTACAATAGCTTTAATACTGGAACTTCCTTATCACACTTAATGGCATAATAAAAGGTTGCCTGATCCAATTGCATAGTGGTTCATTGTCGGTAAATTAATAACTCACCAATCAGGTTAAACACAAAGGACTAGTGATGTATAGAACTTTGGTCATCCACAAACGTACATAGATAATAAGCTCATTGACACAACAGTCCACCACCACAAAAACAAAAAACAAAACACCATATATCAGTAAATCTATGAGTAACAAATTAAAGTTGAGTACATTTTACATAGCTCATACTGCTTAAAGTCATTACTCATAACACGTCAACTGTCCAGCCAACCAGCCGAACCCAAGCTGACCAGTCGAACCCAAGCACCACCTGCCCATCGCAATTGCCTCTGGGATTTGGACCCCTTTGGTGAAAATTATATTTACGGGTACCCACAAATGATCCAAGCCTAGCTGAGCTCAAGCCCCACCTGTCCTTACAGCCCAGCCAAACTCAAGCCCCACCTGCCCATCACATTTGCTCCTGGGATTTCGACCCCTTTGGGGGAAAACTATATTTACCCACAAAAGATCGAAGCCTAGCCAAACTCAAGCCCCACTTGCCCATTGCATTTGTACCTGGGATTGGAACCCTTTTTTGGGAAAACTACATTTGCCCACAAATGATCCAAGCCTAGCCAAACTCAAGCCCCACCCGCCCATCGCTTTTGCCCCTGGGATTTCGACCCCTTTGCGGTCAAACTATATTTACCCACAAAAGATCCAAGCCTAGCCAAACTCAAGCCCCACCTGCCCATCGCATTTACCCCTGGGATTTGGACCCCTTTGGGGAAAAATTATATTTACCCACAAATGATCCAAGCCTAGCCAAACTCAAGCCCCACCTGCCCATCGCATTTACCCCTGGGATTTGGACCCCTTTGGGGAAAAATTATATATACCCACAAATGATCCAAGCCTAGCTGAGCTCAAGCCCCACCTGTCCTTACAGACCAGCCGAACTCAAGCCCCACCTGCCCATCACATTTGCCCCCTGGGATTTTGAACCCGTTGCGGGAAAATTATATTTACCCACAAATGATCCAAGCCTAGCCGAGCTCAAGCCCCACCTGTCCTTACAGACCAGCCGAACTCAAGCCCCACCTGCCCATCACATTTGCCCCTGGGATTTCGACCCCTTTGGGGGAAAACTATATTTACCCACAAATGATCCAAGCCTAGCCGAGCTCAAGCCCCACCTGTCATTACAGACCAGCCGAACTCAAGCCCCACCTGCCCATCACATTTGCCCCTGGGATTTGGACCCCTTTGGGGGAAAACTATATTTACCCACAAATGATCCAAGCCTAGCCGAGCTCAAGCCCCACCTGTCCTTACAGACCAGCCGAACTCAAGCCCCATCTGCCCATCACATTTGTCCCTGGGATATCGACCCCTTTGGGGGAAAACTATATTTACCCGCAAATGATCCAAGCCTAGCCGAGCTCAAGCCCCACCTGTCCTTACAGACCACCCGAACTCAAGCCCCACCTGCCCATCACATTTGCCCCTGGGATTTCGACCCCTTTGGGGGGAAACTATATTTACCCCCAAATGATCCAAGCCTAGCCGAGCTCAAGCCCCACCTGTCCTTACAGACCAGCCGAACTCAAGCCCCACCTGCCCATCACATTTGCCCCTGGGATTTGGACCCCTTTGGAGGAAAACTATATTTACCCACAAATGATCCAAGCCCAGCTGAGCTCAAGCCCCACTTGCCCATTGCATTTGTACCTGGGATTGGAACCCTTTTTGGGGAAAATACATTTTCCCAGATCCAAGCCTACATGTAGCAAAGCCCAACCTGCCCATCACTTTTGCACCTGGGATTTGGACCCCTTTGGGGGAAAACTATATTTGCCCACAAATGATCCAAGCCTAGCCGAGCTCAAGCCCCCACCTGTCCTTACAGACCAGCCGAACTCAAGCCCCACCTGCCCATCACATTTGTCCCTGGGATTTGGACCCCTTTGGAGGAAAACTATATTTACCCACAAATGATCCAAGCCCAGCCGAGCTCAAGCCCCACTTGCCCATTGCATTTGTACCTGGGATTGGAACCTTTTTGGGGAAAATACATTTTCCCAGATCCAAGCCTACATGTAGCAAAGCCCAACCTGCCCATCGCATTTGCCCCTGGGATTCGGACCCCTTTGACATTTTTATCATACAGTGTGCATCTTAAATTACATCTATCCACTTGTAGACATCAATTTTGTTATTATTTAGAAATAGTTCACTGTAAATGTTTGTTCAGCATACAGGTAACATTTAAAAGAACAATGACTGATAAATGCAAAATTAACTTACAGTAGCATTGAAGACTTCATATGCTTCTTGTGAGGTCTGTAAATTCAATATCAGTATGATTATATGCTTTTACATTAATTCTTGTTCACCTTCAGATATGGTATTCAATATTTATTTATTCAATATTTATGCCCTCAATTGAAATCTATTTCCAATCGACATGCACATTATTCATGTATATTATACATGGACTTACGCATTGTACATGTAAATATAATATATCAATGAATTGAATTACTCACCAATTCTGATATAAATAACATCTCATTTCTTGCAATCGCAGTGTCTTTGTTTAATATTTCATTACACAGGGGTCGACGCAGAGAGAAGAAAAGGGGTAGCTCTGCATAGGTACCAAGCCAGTCATAGACCTCCTATGAGCAATGCAAATAAGCCATCAGAAATACATCTGGCCAAAAATCCAAAATCTGTACAATCACTAATCACTTGAATGTGCCACCTTTCCCAAACCACTTGTAATGCACTATGAGACTATAGTGATGAAGGCAATTGGAGGGGTGCCTGGAAAAAATGCCCTAAGTGACTTCTGATAAACCCCATCAAATGAAAACTGACCAACCAAAAAAATAACATAAATAAACTCGATTAATATGTGAATTGCAGTGTGTTGATTCTTTGAAGGATAAAAAGCTGTCTAACCTGAAATATTGCACCTCTGTTAAACAAACGCTGAAAGGTTTTGTCGTCCCAATTAGCCTTTATACAATAGCCATCTCCCCTACAGGGATGCAAGCGCTGTTGTCTTTTATTTCGGATCTACAATTAAATAGAAATACATTCACTTATCACAATGACATGATTATTATAAAACACACCTTACACAATATGCTAATAATAATAAAATAATTTATAAAGGTGTATTTAACTGCTTGAAACTTTTTTGTATGTGCTCAATTGAAACAAAGTTTCACTCCCTGGAATAGCCTCCACTGAGAACTCGTTGACTATTGCAAAAATAAATGAAATATGCCTTATACGAGGAAGATGATAAAAGTAATGAGTTGGACAATGTCACAATTGCATGGTCAGGATCCTCCTTTCAACTTTATTGGTCTCATAAATTAAAAATTTAATACATAATTATATAAAAAAATTAAAACGGAGATAAATGAGAGGACCAAATAGGATTGCGCGAACAGGAAATAGAAAAATCCCATGCGAGGCGCAACCCAAAATCTATATATATACATACATATCCGATAAGAAAACTAAAATTAAATGACTTAATATATACTTCTTACAAGATTCTCATCCAAATGCTGTGTGCTCTCATGATCTGTGATACATGTAGGTCTTGCTGATGTCTGTACAATTTTAAGTAATCATATATTTAATTTCATTGTATGATTTGATTTACAAAACAAGTTACACTGTGATCATGACCAGCTTTTTTATTACAATGTACAGTGGACATACCGTAATGTTCCCTTCACATTTATCATCATTCTTCTTTCCACAAGGGACGTCGTCTATTTGCCTGCTTCTAATTGACTCTGATTTCTGCAATCAATGTGAAAGTATAAATGGTTAAAACATTGGGACATAGTTAAACTGTATTTACCTCCAGTCCAAAAGTCAGACACCGAAAATAATACAGTGTGCTAACTGGTACTACTCAAAACAAAAAATACTTCATGGAAAAGTTGGTAGAGTAGAAAAATGCAAAAGGAGAGTGATATAGGAGACAATTTTTTCTGAGGAGGCCTTCTTAATTAATGGAGGTCCCACTATATTTAATTGTTTTTTTTTCTTTTTAAAATAAATATATTATATTCTTAGTACAAACCTTCTTATCAGCAAGTAATGATTCATTGTATTCCCTGTCTTGTTCCTCTCTCATTTTTCTGATGTTTTCGGATCTTTCCCTAACCAAGAAATGAACAAGTACATTTAAATTCAGAGTTAAAATTAGAAGAATTTAAGGAAATGCAGATAAATCCCAAAATACTAGCTAAATCATTAACACATCTATTTGTTGTGATATATATTTCATGAAAACTGTGCAAAAGGGCATAATCATTATGTCCAAAAATCCACTTTTGTTGTTTTGGCAAACACAAAATCTTGCTCCCGAACTTGAAGTAATGCAAGTGAAGTTGTCTAGAATACCGAAGATAAGTAAACACAGTAGTGAGTTAGGTAAACTTGCCAGTTGGCATGCCTTTCTGAAAAATCTGCCAAGGAACTCCTTAATTGGTCCACAACAGCAGCATCATTTAAATTGTCTGAAAATAAATAAAATTGTTCTCAACAAGCACAACAAAGTTAATGTAGCAGATAAAACAGAAAAACACTTTCAATTTATGCTATGATAATAACATGCATGACACGACTACTATTTTTGTGTGTGTGTGTTTGTGTGTGTTGGGGGGGGTCCCGAATTTATCACGGACATGATAATGGCTGTCTACAATTTGCTGTATACACTGTACGTACCTCTGGTTGTTAAATTAAACAGTACTTTCAATACACTACCCACTTTCGTGAGTAACAGAGCCAGTGAAGCATCAATGCTCTCCCCTGACAGCAGTCTCTCCACTGAAAATTATAAATTGAAAAAAGAATTATTCAAAAGCCTACTAAATAAGCAATGAATTTGACATGGAGGATATGTCACCATGGTTGTTAGCCATTTGCTTAAATTGGGTGGCTTAATACCAATGTTAACATACATGTTTGGTAATCCTGGCTCTGTCTCTTTACTGGCCACACAGAAGTCTGAGAGTTTGCAAGCTTACAAAGCTCTGCGTTTTCAGCAAATAACCTTGAAAAGAAAAAGATGATCATTTCAAATTATGAATAACATGATCCCTCGACACCTACATGTACATGGATATTCAGCCAACAAAACAAAAGCAAAGTGATGTTAAATGAAGGTAATCTAGATCTCATGTAAACCATTAGCAAGCCAGCGGGAGCCTTTGAACCATTTTTGAAATGTGAGATGTGGAGAGATTTGGATGTCAGCTCTGTAAATTATGTTTATACTTATGAAATATTGTTTGAAAATGTAAAATACCTAGTTTTCCATAAAAGTAGCTGGGAAGATCCCTACAGTTGTAGTCCCCAACTTTCATTGACAGCAGCCTAATTATTTATTTCCCCTATTCTTTTAACATTAATAAAACGTCAGAGTAACACATGCTATGATTAAATAATTTCTGTTGATTAACTGTTACCTAACAGATCCCTGTGAATGATCATTCCACAGTAAAACCAAAACAGGTATCCCACGACTCATAGAAGCTACTTGATCCACCTCATTTTAAAAAACAAAGTATGTTAGTGCTTGGAAAAACGTAGTTGAAACCCCTCTGCACAATTTGACTTCATACTGAATATAATTATTACTTACGATATCTCCACCAAAGGGCATGGTGCAGCAAGAGCTCACAGGAGTGCCTGAAAGTAATCTGAAACCTGCCTGTCACCTTAAATAATAAACAAAATGTTATACATGTATGTTACCAAGTTATTTTTTTTTAAATTAGTTCTCCTTAGGGTTAGGGCTAAATTTTGGCCGAGGTGAACCTGCAGAGATTCCCAGGCCGTCGTCTCTGTATAGGCCTACAGAGCTGCCATATTTCGTTTGCAGAAGGGACAACATATAACATACCACCAGTAAGACAACTATAAGTATAGACAACTATAAGCTGCACTATGAGAAACCAAAACCAGAAACAAAGAATAGAAAACGCAATATTATTTGGTAAAACCCCCCATTCGATCGCAACGCCGTGAAGACAAACATCGGAAAGGAATTCTTAAAGATCCTTGATAAATGTTTTCCAAAATCTAGCAATCTCCATAAGATTTTTAATCGGAACACTGTGAAAATTTCGTACAGCTGCATGCCAAACGTGAAAACAATCATCGAAGGAAACAACAAGAAACTATTACAAATCAGTGAAGTCCCTGAAACCGAGAGAAAATGCAGTTGTCCGAAGAACACAACATGCCCCCTAGACGGAAGAGTGCCTGGCAAAGGACATCGTATACTGTGCGAAAGCAGGCGGTGTGCGTCACGAGATTTGACCAATAGCAAGCCGTTGTTTAAACAATAGTCCTCGCGGCAAACAAGAAGCCATTTCAGCGCGTGGAGTTGAAAAAATTGTTCCTTTTCAAGGATTTCAGTGATGTTAATTGAAAATGTTTTCAGGCAGAATTAAAGAGAAATATCCCTTCTTCGTTATGGCTACAATTAAATCTTACATTCGAGCACAATGACTGCCTTAGCTGACCTCAAAGTAAACCTACTCGGCTCAATTGCCACATTATTGTAAACTGAACTTCACACCTTTTCTTAGACTTCTCATTCCTTTACACGTTTGTTTTTCGTAAATAATTTGGGACATACAGTTAATTTAGCCTTTCTTCTTTGAGAATTTCGGGGTCTACCCGGGTCTACCTTTTTTATTTTTCTTGGTTGAAGCCGTTCAAAATTGATAAGTTCACCAACTCGCCTAGGTCTCCTGGTGAGTAACAATAATTTTCTGCGCCCACGCGGCGGTCACGCGCGTCCTTTATCATCTTCTTGTTTGGTCTTTTTTCGGCCTATTTTCCCTCAATTATAGTTAAAGGAAGAAAATATTCAAACCTTCATAGGTTTTGATGTTCAAAGTGACTTCTTTTGTCGGCGTTTGCAGTGCTTGTTCTGTATAATACGTGGAGCGGTCGTCTCGTGGCGTTGACCCGTGCATAAATTTAATCTTTCCGGTTGTCTTGTTTATTAACGGATTGTATGTTTCGATTCAAATCAGAATAGTGTGTCAGAGAAAAAGAAAAACCGGCCTTTACGAAGTAGTTTTGCGTTTGTAAACTTGTATATTTGATTACTTTACCAAAGAAAAGGCGCTGGATTTAAATTCAGGCTAAATAACGCAAACGTAGGAGATGCTCACTCCGTCGAGACTAAGGGAAAATGAGCCGCTACACAAATTAACCCATCGGGCATTGCAAGTCGTGACGCACACCGCCTGGTGCGAAAGTGACCTCCGGCGATACAGTGCAGACGTACGTTGGACTGACTGCTACAAGCTTCAAATCCAGATACGCCAACCACAAAACCTCATTCAAGACGGAATCAAAGGGTAACGCAACTGAGCTAAGTAAACACATCTGGCACTTGAAAGACAACAATTTAGATTATGCAATTAAGTGGAGCATTTTATGCCGTGCTCCCCACTACTCGAATACGACGAAGCGATGTAATTTGTGTATAGCTGAAAAGTTTTTCATTTTGTGTAAACCGGAAACCGCAACCTTGAACAAACGAAACGAATTAATCAGTAAATGTAGACATAAAGATAAATTTCTGCTGAAAAACGTGATGTGACATTGTCTAGACATGAACGTTATCCCCATGGAGATATGATGCTTTTTATACTGTAAATGTTCTTTGTAGTTCACTTTTGGTCTTGCACTGAGGAGTGCAGGTTCGCCCTGTACGAAACAGACCTGTATGCATTAAACCGAAGTCAAAAGTTTAACCGTGTCCACTTATTCTCTTTATATTCGCTCTACCGATGGTATCGAGCCCTCTCGACACAATACAAAGATTATCCTGGAAATATAAATTTGTGTTTCGACTTTTCCGTAGTAGAGTGCTCAATACATAAAGTAGAGCGTGATAAATATTTAAAACAGGAAAAAGACTACACTTGTATCCCTACAAGCCTGTTTCGTGATTGCTCACTCTTCAGGGGATTTTATTAAAGAATAAACATAACCATCGCTTATATACAAAATTTGAATGCTCGGATGTTTAGTTGTTACATAGCAACGCTTTGTTACGGTGACGGCAAGAAGATACAAGTTCGTTACGTTTATGCTTATGCCCCCTAAACGGAAACTGCCTTCAATCATCTGTCATCTATCAAGCTAACGTCACGCGAACCGACAACAACACTTCCCAATCATACATCGGACTTACGGAAAACGACTTCAAGACAAGATATAGAAACCACACTTCATCATTTCGTCACGCAAAACACAGAAACTCCACCGAACTTAGCAAGCACATCTGGTCACTTAAAGACAACAACATCGAACATTCTATCTCATGGCGTGTAATTTCTAATAGCTCCTCATATAGCAGCTCAAGCAGAAGATGTAATCTCTGTCTTAAGGAAAAATTCTTAATCATTTGCCGCCCTGACCTGTCATCACTTAATAAACGTAACGAACTTGTATCTTCTTGCCGTCACCGTAACAAAGCGTTGCTATGTAACAACCGTAAACATCCGAGCATTCAAATTTTGTATATAAGCGATGGTTATGTTTATTCTTTAATAAAATCCCCTGAAGAGTGAGCAATCACGAAACAGGCTTGTAGGGATACAAGTGTAGTCTTTTTCCTGTTTTAAATATATATATATATATATATCTAGCTGAATTTTTGAAAAGGTGGTCAACGAAAATTACAGCAATTTCAGTAAAACTAGCCCAAAAAAGGGTTTTTATGACCCCAATCAGCCCGAAAATCACAGAGAAGAGAGAGAAGATGGGAAAGGTTGCGTGGGGCGAGAGAAGAAAAGACTCTGTAATTTTCGGGCTGATTGGGGTCATAAAAACCCTTGTTTGGGCTATTTGTAGTGAAATTGCTGTAATGTTCGTGGACCCCCTTTTCAAAAATCCAGGTATATATCTCGATAGATTGACGACAACGATTGGAAAAAGTGCCAAAAAGCCATTTTCAGCCAAAGTCGGCACTTTCTGGAACACTCCACAGCTTGAAATTATCTTAAAAGCAACAAACGACCCCCCCCCCCCCCCCCCAGCCCCTCCCTTCGTTACTTCCCATGATTCTCTACTATGACAGACTCAAACGTTTCGAAGCCTGTGCGCGCGCTAGAAATCAGTGGCTTACTTTGTCGGTTATTTTCAGTAGATTTCCTTTTGGCCGCCTTGAACAAAGTTTTCCTGAGGACATCATTAAGTCCCGTGAGGGAAAGAAAGCTGGCGATTGGCACAGTCTGTCCTCGTCCTGATATCTTACTGTATTTCGTCTCTTTTGAGGCTAATCGGGTTCCACTTTTGATCTCGGGCCGAGACGAAAAGGTTACGGATATTGGCGCTTTGTTGTTGGCGGTAACAAGTCTCTGGCCTCAAAAAGGAGCTTCTACGGGTCATATCTATTAGACAGCAGCCGAATTGTTGGTGAATTTTGACCCGGCGAAAGACTTAGTAAAAATTTGTTTTGAAGGCAAGAGAATGTGTTCCCCTGTCAAATGCGAGTCTACATCCGGGAACTCGAATAAAATTACTGCGAAGACAAATGTTTGTGGATGTTTACTTGCCAAGAGCGTGAGTTTTTTCGAGTTATTTGATGATATTTCGCTTGTGATAATCATGGAAAAACTATGGGCAGTTTCCCGGAAGCTTTTTTACTGCTGCACAGGAATTTTATTGTGTGATTTCCAGCTTGGTCAAGTTGTTGTTGACAAATGCTGATCAGCTGTTAGTGTCAGGTATGTCGATCCATCTGTTTAGTATATTCCGTGCAAGGCATAAAACAGCTTCTTCAGTGTTTAGTTAAAGCAATAGTGCCTTAGATAGCCCATTCTGGGTTCTAGATTTATCTGCGGCGAACGTTTGCTATAAACCGTATCGTTTGACCTACTAAAAGGTTAATAAGACTTAAGTGCTTTGGTTGTTAATTTCGAATTCATTGCAAAGCTTTGTCACTTTTGCCGAGAGCAACTTGTCGTGGACTGTCAGCAATTAGGATGCCATTTTCAGCCTAACTAGATTCTTTTAAATGCTTTTCATTCGCCTTAAGTGTGAAATTGTTAAAACGTACTTGAAATTTCTAGAGCCTGCCCTTGCTTTAACAAATTCAATCAGATAATATGCATGTGTGACACAAATTCAAATATTTGTGGCCCCTGTCTCAATATAATGCTAGCAAAATGCCTTGAACCAGCCTTATTGTCATTATTTTAGTTCTTTTAGAAACATGTTTGGCGTATACGAGACTGTTAACCTTCATGAGATTTTTGCTTTTTGTGGCCAGTACAATTTATTTTATATCTTTGTGAAAAGTTGTCTTGTTTGCATTGAATTTCTTACTTCTGAGGTGCACATAGAAATGTCACATTTTTTTACTCTAATTTAGTCGCTTTCAGATACATTCAGGGCACAGCTAAACTAAAGAAAATTTAACACAGTTAAAACAGCATCTTTCAACTAGTAGCTTATAAGAAATGACCGTATGCTAATAGATGGATAGTGTTTATGTCAAGTCGATTGAGGGCTTTCCCTTCTAATAATGAGCATGCCAATTCATCGTTCGCCGGCGAATGATAAATCAAGGGAAAAGAGTAAAACGGTTAATGAATTGGCGACAATGATCAGGAAAAGTACCAAAAAGCAATCTCCGGCCAAAGTCAGCGCTTTCTGGAACACTCCACAGCATTTGCTTGAAATATCTAGCTGAATTTTTGAAAAGGTGGTCAACGAAAATTACAGCAATTTCAGTAAAACTAGCCCAAAAAAGGGTTTTTATGACCCCAATCAGCCCGAAAATCACAGAGAAGAGAGAGAAGATGGGAAAGGTTGCGTGGGGCGAGAGAAGAAAAGACTCTGTAATTTTCGGGCTGATTGGGGTCATAAAAACCTTTGTTTGGGCTATTTGTAGTGAAATTGCTGTAATGTTCGTGGACCCCCTTTTCAAAAATCCAGGTATATATATATATATATATATATATATATATATATATATATATATATATATATATACCTGATCTTTTGAAATGGGGGCTTACGCACAAATGACACTTGGCCAGCTGAGCAACCTAATTTTGCTGGCCAACGCAAGAAATTTGTATGCAGCAATACTTCTTACCAGCTTATGCTGTGGAACAATGCACCTGCTACTTGGAAATGCTGCTGGCTATTTCCCATTCCTCAAAGTAATAAAATTAACTATCGGCTATAATCACCTGCAATTATAAGGGAAAAAGTGACAAAAAATACCAATTACCCTACCGTCCCCCCCTACCTGCCACGCCCGGTTCCAGTCTGCCGCTGGACATGTCACCTGACTTGGACGGTAAGGGGATTGAGGGGCCAGATCAGGACAATTAAAAGCTCTATGTTGAATGCACAAGAGCCGAGACTAGCTTGGTCACAGTGAACTTGACATATTAACAAATATCACATGTCACAGCTTGAAACAGGAGTTTTGAGCAACCCCTCCCCCCCTGGATTAAGTCCGGGGGAACCCAAATGCATTTCCACAGTTAGCCATACTCCCGTAGAGTTTTCTCCAACATTTGGGAACCCAAATGCATTTCGTCAGTTAGTCATACTCCCGTAGAGTTTTAAAAAATTAGTGATTCGTTTTCAAAATTCCAGCTGTTTATCTCAAGAAAATTCACCTACTCACAACATGCTGCTGGCTATTTCGGATTCTTCAAAATTGTAAACTACAGTTTCAATGGGCGTTGTTTGTTGTATTTTTAGGATATACACAACCTTGCATAGAGGCGATAATATAAGATGTACGTTATTATTCGACATAGCAGTTCTAGAGTGCAAATACGTCGCATCAACACGAGTGACACGTTAATTAATAATAAGATATATTACACTCTTCTGACCGCGCGCGTTTGAGGAAAAACAGTTTCAAAAACTTAGTTTTAGGAGAAGCTTGCTGTCGCGTAATAAACAATTTATTGAGCGAAAAGTTGTGTAATACTGCTGGGCATTCTGACTCTTAAAAATACTCTGCCGTATACATTACACAACTTCACGTTGTATAACCTCTATATATGTTCGTGCAGTGACGGTTTTTTAGTTAATTCAACTGGAATTTATATAATGCTTCGTTTTATAGATAGCGAACTAAAAATCCTTCACCTGTTTATCATTGTTAAAATCTTAGTGGTATGCTGCTGCAATTGTAAATATTATTTTCTTAAGCTAGAAAACTATCCGTCGGGCAGGTTATTGGTAAACCCGGCGGCTGGGTGTAAAAGCATTTCTGTTTACTTCACTAAAGTAGCTCGAGGGAAGCCTTACTATTGTAGCAATTTTGAAATTAATTCGACCTTTCCCCTGCTTTCTGAAATAAAAGTGAAGAAATTCTTTGTTATCAGCTATATTTTTTGCCGGTAAATTCAATTGAAAGAAAATCTTCTCCTGCAGCAGTCCAGGAAAGAAAATTAAAATTATTTAGTAATCTCTGATGGTAAATATACATGTACAATTAAAGATAATTTAAGAATTGAAGGAAAATACTAATACCTTTCAACGTTTAAGGTCATAAATCTGTCGTTCCTTTCAACTGATGACACTCATGATCGCGTTGCCCGCATTGTGTTCTCCCTGTGTTCTGCTGGTAGTGAAACTGACCCGCAGTTAAAGTTATTCTTTTTCTAAGAATTATTTTTCAAGAAGCTTTCGTTCGCTGTTTTCTGGTCGACGAAACGTTTGAAAAAGCTTATCCCTTGGTCTGATCGAGATCTGAGAAAAAAGGCGTAGAAGCGTGCGCTCGTGTTGTTAGCTCCGTGCAATCAAGCGAATCGCTGACATTTTTATAACCGGCTCATCTTTCGAAAACTACTAGTGAGGTCCATTGCCGGGAGAGGCACTCTGTATATTTTTTGTGTGGGGGTGTGCCGCTGGGACTCTGAAACCCTTAACCTATACTAGACTAGACACGGAAAATCTCTACCTTATCCCTGACTTGTTACTTTTAGAACTGTATCACCATTATAGTCAAATATACGCTAATTAAAACAATATCTTACAACGTCACGTTTTCTTTCTCTTCAGAGCCCTATTCTAGACCTTAATTCTTCATACCACTGATCAGTTACCCGGTTCTAGACCAAAACTCCCTAAAATACCCTTTATAGCTGTCCGATCAGCCTTGCATTCAGTTTTCTGATTTATATACCCTATCCTATAACCCTATAAATTGAAAAATCGAGATGTACCTGATCATTTGGCTCAAATTTTTAATAGTACAAACTCTATGTATTCTTAAGATCTAAGAAACTCAACACATAATTTATTTGTACCAAGCTGGACAAAATAGCTTCCACTATAGAGGGGCGGTTCTCTGGAATAGTCTATCAAATACTATTAAAGGACAGACAAGCCTGAAATCATTTATATCACATTTGTAATTTAGTATAATTTTAATGACCACATTTATTTATTATTGTATTTTTTTATTGCATGATTTTTGCACGGCTCTCTGGAAGAGCATTTTTATGAATGGGATTCCGTGACTAAATAAAGATGATTGATTGATTGATCCAGACTAAACTGCTGAAAAACCCTCCACGCCCCCGCCACCCCCACCCCCAAGCCGATCAACTTTTTCGTATTAACGTTTACATGATTGCATTTTAATTCAAGAAAACTCTAAGAAATCGACTAAATCCATTTTTATCGCATAATTTTGACGTTTACATGATTTCCTTTCCATTGAAAAAAATATAAGAAATTGACTAAATAATACAGTTTGGTATATATGTACCTGACACAAACGTCACGCAGCTTTCAACGCAGGAGGCGTGACAGCTCCTTGAGCGGTTTTCTTCAGAAATGATGACATGAAATACGTGTACTCAAAGGGAAATTCTTCAATTTTGCCCAAACTAATTTCAGAAGGCTAGCCAGTAGATAATTTTACCAACAAAATTTTGCCGATCTTTCCATATTTTTTTGAGGGGTATTGTTTTCTGTTTATTTGTTTGTTTCGGTAAAAATAAATCGGAAACCCGGTTAACCCATAAGCTGCGTCTTTGCTGACTGCTGTAAAGAACCAGGGCAGCATGCATAGAAATATTATTTCAGTTTCAGTTAGAAGTGATTTCAACCTAGATTCATTCAATCCACAAACGTGATGCAGTTTATAAACCGAAGAAAGCCCTAAACTAGCAATGTAATCAACAATTAATACTGTATTATTATAAAGGATCGAAAAAATAAAAACTGACTCGTAAAAATACTCAGCCGTATTACCGCAAATTCACGCTGAATAACCTCTATGTAATTTAGGGTGCGAATTTTAATTTTAGTAATTTTAGCTAGAATTACAGTAGTTTATTGTAAATAGCAGTCTTTTTAACACGACCCAACGAGTAAGAGGCCGCATCGCTTTAATTTTTAAAAAGGCGGGAAAAGTCATTTGCGAGTAGATGGAGACCACACGAATTCCCATGCTGACATTGCTCTCGTGATCATAGTATTTATTCTATGGGAAAATTCTATGTCTTCAAGCTTTCAGACACTTTGCTTTCGGGCATGATGTCGTTCGTTAACGTGAGGAGAATTATGTTGAAGCACAAGAGAGCGGCAAAGTGTCCTCTCCGACAAAAGTTTTTATCGTTGGGTGTAGAGGAGGCAGCTGAAAATTTTGTTTCGACAGCCGAAATTTATAACGCATATGAAACTGCGGTGTCTGTGTGGACCGATGGAGACAGTATTCACGGCCAGACAAAATTCTTAATGAAGCGAAGCGGTTTTACAGCGCGAAGCGCGCTACCGTTTCCACTAGACCAAGATTTTTGACACTTTTTTGACACTTTTTTGACACTTTTTTGATTGAAGGGCGGAGTTTATCAGACCGTTTGAAATTACCGCGCGCAAACTAGACGCGTAGATGTAAATAAGACCAGAATATTAGATTACTAGATTACCGAGCTAGTCGTTGACCGTTGTTCTTTGGCAGCCAGAAAATGAATTTTCAACAAATTCGTAAGTAAAAAAGAATTCGTTACATGTAATCTGTCTGAAGCCAATACATTTCAGGTATTTCAATTTTGAATAACAAAAATATTTTTTATATATCCGCAGCAAACATACAATTACGAGTAAACGCAAACGCCGGCTTATACGATAATGGGAGAGCACTACCTTCTCTTGTTCGTGAGCGGATATTAGATTTGAATCACCAAGGTTTGGGTCAACGTACTATTGCAAGAGAGGTCAGAACTAGTCATACATTTGTAAAAAACGTTATCAGAAGTTACGATGTAACAAATTCGTCGATTCGTATACCACGAGCTACTTTTGCTGAGCCTAAAATTGACACAAATGTTCTTGAATACATTGAAGTGCAAAAGCATATAAAACCGAGCACATACGCGTCTGAGATACAACACAGGCTACTGTTAGACGGAGTGGTTCACCCCAATGACATGCCAGGGACATCGCAAATCAATCGACGACTCAGGAAAGACCTCATGTTTAGTAAGAAGAAACTGACGGTTCATCCGCTTGAGGCAGAAAAGCCAGGTGCATTGGATCGGCAAAACGAATATCTACAAGCTATATCAAGATATCCAGCCAGCAAGCTTCATTTCTTTGATGAATCAAGTGTTATCAAAACGACGGGCAATCGCAAGTATGGAAACGCTAGGGTCGGCGCACGAGCTATTGAACTGCAGCGTTACGCATCTAACGCGACCTTTACAATAAATTTGCTCCATTCAGTTGTTGGTGTAGATTGCTTCAATATTCTTCAAGGTCCATCAAATGGTTTGGAACTTCTAAATTTTTTCGACGATGCCTTACAGGTAGAACGGGCCGATGGAAGTGCTGCCCTAGAGCGCGGCGACGTCGTAGTAATGGACAATTGTGGATTTCACCATGCCCACCACATTGAGCCATTGCTGCGAAATATGCTCAATACATGCGGAATTGAGTTGATTTACCAACCACCGTACTCGCCACACCTTAATACATGTGAGTACTGTTTCAATCAGATCAAACAATTTCTTCAACTGCACCAGTTGTTAGCAATGAATGAAACGGAAGTGGCAATTGGAGAAGCGATTTGCCACATCACGGCAGAAAACTCAGCAGGGTACTACAGGAAGTGTGGCTATCTGGTATAAAACTAACGATATAAGAGGCAAGAAAAGTAAATTAAAATAAAAAGACGAAAAAAGAGGGAGAACAATTGATGTAACACAAGTATATATTTACTGGTTTGTTGATGTTCATTAAAAGCATGCGTTTGTTGCAAGAACATTTCCGCCTGTGTGTAGTTTCTATTTTTAACTCAAGTCGTGAGAAAAAAATAACTTTTGGAAAAATATTGCATGACACAGTAAGCTATTTGGTAAAAATATTCCTCCAAGTCGTTAGGTTGTAACTGAGAAATAAAATCTGTTTTCAAGAGGACCTTTCAAAAATGTTTGTGACATTATATCCCAAAATGTTGAGTGACAGTGCAAAACAGCACGTGAAATGTAAACATTCAAAATGAGAATAAAAGACGCCGTATAATTCAACACAACACAACTTTTAGTTTACGGCATTTACATTGTAAATCACCAAATTCGAAACACAACACAAACACAACGGTTGACAAAGTCATGCCAGCACAGTTGAATATGTTCAGTCATTAGAAACTCAGTGAAGAGCGGCGATCTACACCGCTATTCAAATATGTATCGACATTTCTATTTCGATACTGTTCAATCAGAATTGGTAATTGCCAGTCCTCGCTCGCACCAAATTCAGGAACCTTTCCATTCAGTGCTTTTTCCAGAATAAGAAGATCACGGTCCAAGGAAACGCGGTCACTGTACTTGATTAAATTACGAACTTTCAGTCTAGGACGCATTACTGCAAAAAAAGAAGTCGACGCCTTCGTGCGGGACTCGCAAAACGCTTTCAGCTTTGATTCTGCATCGCTATGTTCTTGTTGTAATCGTTTGATTTCTTTTTGCAGCTCCGATATCTTTTGTTTCAGCTCCGGGTGCTTGTCTCTCAAATCACAAGCGTCATGGGAAGGACAGGGGGATGAAGAACATTTCGGTCTTGTATGTCCAGATTTGTGACAATTTCCACAGAGCCTCGACCGTACAGCTGAGAGAGGCGTGAGAGCATCATTTTCGCGAGTAGCTTTGTTTAGTTCCTCTTCTGCACTCGATAACAATACTTTTTTCAATTGAACGTTTTCGGCTAATTCAGCTTTCACGTGGTCTAATGGTGATCGCTCAGGTTTTACAGTAGATGTCGCGGCACTGTCAAAGCTTCTTTTTAATGAGCGAGGATCAAGCTTATGTTCACTTTCGCTTGCAGAAGTAGACATGTCTTGTAGCTTTCTTCTTTTTGCAAGGTCCAACGGTTGAACAACAGGTGAATCCAGCTCACTGACTCTCAGAAGTATTTTCCGATATAACCCTTCATCTACCGAACTAGCTCGAACAAACATCTCTTGAAAGTTATCTGTATCGTCCTCATTTAGATTCACATAATCGCCATCTTCGTCCTTGTATCGTATCCGCAAAGTGCTGGAAGTGTGATGTCGCAAGCTCCCGCAGGTCCGTCTGATATCCTCCACAAGCGAAGAAAACGAATACTTTAGTACGATTCCATCGACAACGTCTGCTTCTATATAAAACTTTACAAATTTATCCTGGCCGTACTCAACTTTTACTTGGAACTTCATGCCGACAGACTAATAAACTCAAAATAGATCAAGACTACTCGTCGCGTCACATATCAATCACAGTGTCTACGCCCACTTTGTTGTTCGGCTCCTTTGTTAAAGTGTCAAAAAAGTGTCAAAAATTCGTCAAAAATCTTGGTTTAGTGGAAACGGTAGCGCGCTTCGCGCTGTAACCGGGTAGGTATTTTAGCAGTGATCATTAATTATAAATCAGCTAATACTTTGTATCTTGCAATAAGAAGGAAATGAGCTCAGGCCGGATTTTTATACAAGCACAATATTTTTGTCAACAGCAACTGAAAAAGGCCATTTTGGCTCATGGACAACGAAAAGGATGGTCTATACGGCCAGAAGTAAAAACAGAACGGGGATACATTGGAATCAAGCTTCGTCGTGTTCCACGCTGCGAACCCGGGTACGAATTTGGTGGAAGGGAAATGTTGCGGAAGGTTGAAGCCTTTATGGCTGTCAATCCTCCCCCAGTTCCCCCAATTGAGGTAGGTCTGCCTAATTACACTCTTTCTTTTTTATAAGAATGTTGTTTTTTTTTTCGGCCCAGGCTGAATATTCCTATTTTTCTGCCGATTTTAGGCTGAAAATATTCTTGTAATATTCTTATAGCTTATGACATTTCCGTTTAATGCTGTATTGGGGTATCAATTACAAGTGTTTGGTGTCTAGATCTGTATCGCGTTTAATACATTGTGCACGTGCTCCATCGCTGTTCGTCGCTGAGGTCGGTTAGGTCAAGATGTCACGTCAGATTTTGGCTTTAAAAAATACATTTCTCACACATATCATTGAATTGTATTTACAGATTTTCAAACGCACGAAATTATATTCTTTTCACAATTTCAGCCTCAGGTTTATTCTTAAAATATTCTTAAAATTTGGCAAATTTCAGCCTCGATATTCTTTTAAAATATATTCTTATAAAAAAGAAAGAGTGTACCCTTATTCATTGCACTGACTGGAAAAATATTTTATCCATATTTGCATTTCTCAGATTCATGATGTCCCAAGTGACCCCAGAGGTGCAGGTCTGTGTGCCTTTGCAAACCGAGATATCGAAAGGGGCGAGGTCGTTGTCGAATATACTGGGGAAGTTATATCATTGAGTGAAGCGGCCATACGAGAGGAGGAGTACAGGAGAAATGACGAAACCTGCACACTCATGGTTGTATACAGTGGAGGTCGCGAAATCGCGTGAGTACATTGCCGTCAACTAAACACTTGTCGTTTTGTGAACACACACGTGTCAAAATTGTCGCATCCCTTGGCCGGCAGGCATTTTGGGTTCAATTTTAAAATGCAGGCGAAGAGACACATCTTTAAAAATGTCGCTTAAAATTCGCACGTGTCAGTCACTCGAGACGACAACTAAAAATAGATATGGTAGGGCCGTAGCCAGACGAAAATTCTTACCGTGGCAATATCAGATAAATCTATTTTGTAACGGGAGCCGTTTTGCTGTTAGTTTGTAACGGTAACAGGCTTACATTGGAATAAGCGGCACAAAATTAGCGGACAACATTTTGTGCGCGTCAAGAGGGAAAGTTTTCGGACATTTGATGATTCATCAATATGAGAAAATGGAAAATAGAAATAGAAAAAAAGCCGTTACAGATTAAAAATTTGATTTTATTGTCAAGAACACTTCGTACAACTATCACCTAAAACAGTTATTTATCAGCTAGATTAGTGTACATTCCATTTTTAGGGTCATTTTATACCACTGTATATTTGTGTTATGATGGACAAGCTAGTGAAAAAAAGTTAGCAAAATTATACTAAAAACGTGGCTTGGCCACTTCTGTAGCTGCTACTAGAATATACTTATTTCTCTTAGTAATACCCATCAATCTTTACATTTTTTTTTTAGAATCGATCCAAACCAAGGAGGCGAGGAAGGACAAAAGACCTGGGGCGCGATGCTGAACCATTCTCAGAATAATGCAAACTTAAAACCGTTCATAGCGCTGAAAAATTCAGCAAGGCCTAGAGTGTTTTTGGTTGCTTTGCATGACATTCCCGAAACCGTAGAGCTTCTTTGGAACTACAACGATAGGGATTGGGAATGCCATGCAAACAGCCAAACTCTTCCCTCTTGTGAGAATTAGGAATAGCTTCTGGTGTAACTAATCCGTAGTTTTCCTAATTTTTTTCCTATTTTTTTTTTCAATCCCCTTATCTTTTTGCATGTACTGTTTTCTTAGAAATTAAACATATTTTTGGACGGGGCCTGACGAGGTTACATGAACGGCCACTTATAGTACTTATAAACTCCCGTTCTTCCTTACTCAGTCTTAAATTTACAGTGTCATAAATCAAATTAAACGGGGACTCCTGAAAGGTTTTATTATTGGAAAGTTATTCATTGTTTATCTCTGGTCCCAGTTCCTCCCTAAAATGAAAGCGCCACAGTTAAGGTGGTTCGATACAGTTTTCTGGAGACCATACCAACATTTTTCAATCGGCTTTTAAGCGATCTTCTCCAAGTCATATCAACGTGAAATTTTCACCACTAACTTATTTTGAATTGAAGTTTGGCAAAATGTATTTTCTGGTAAAATCGATATTACCATGACAACGATAAACAAGAAACTTAGAAATCAGTCAAAGTGAAATTTAGCGCGTTTAAGATCTCGCATTGAAAATCCCACATAGACATCTTAAAATATGGTATATGGCATATACATTTTGAAAGAATAAAAAAATTCTGTATGTTTGAATTAAAATAAATCGCAAGAACATTTTAAACCGTACTTTTTGTATAGAAGTAATATATGAACCATGAGATTAACACTGGTTTCGTGAAATTACTTCGAAATAGTGTCATAATGTAGCTTCATGTTATGTTTGTACGCCAGGAAAGTTTTGTGTACTTTCTCCTTTGCGATCTTGAGAACTACCATTTTTCCTAACATCGCTCTGTGTGTAATTTTTGGGTAGTTTTCGATTTCGATCGATTTTGCGAAAATCTCAGAAACGGCTCGATGGATTGTTTTAAAAAAATCACCACGTATGCTTGGTGATGTAAAAAATATTATCTCAAAGTTTCATTGGCATTGATTTATTAGAACACCTTGAAATTTAAAGATGAAGACGACGTTCAAAGTGGCCGATAGTTGGCGTTACAAATTCGGCATGGTTGTTAACTTATGCTAATGATTTCAAATCAATGCGCACCACATTCCTCCATGATTAATACATTTCATTGTAATCTGCTTTGCATTTATTACACGCAAATCGTGCCTCGCGCGTGTTTGTTAACGTCAGGATCATGTGCAGTATATTAAGCTTATCATTACATAACTATTATTATTTAACGTTCCTGAGTACATGTAAAAACCTAGAATTATTGCATTTGTGACTGATAGAAACTTTTAACAACATAGCCCGGTGCAACATTTAGTGTTGTCTTTCTTCAAAAGAATTGATTATTTTACAAAGGATTTTTTTTGTCCTTTGTCACTCGTGGTGGTGCTTTTTCTGCTGCTAGTCCTGATTTCTTTCCGGATTCCCATCCTGAGGTCTCTTTTTATGATTATTTTGCGCAATTAATGCCCTTTTGCGTTTCAAAGACGTTTTCACAGCAGGCATTTTGAACGTAAAAGAAAACAGTTGCAAAGAAATTTGCATTATAGAGCGTACAATGGATGTATTAATCACTGAGGAATGTAGCGCGCATTTTTTTAATAAACACGCGCGAGGCACGATTTGCGTGTAATAGATGCAAAGCAGATTACAATGAAATGTATTAATCATGGAGGAATGTGGTGCGCATTGATTTGAAATCATTAGCATAAGTTAACAACCATGCCGAATTTGTAACGCGAACTATCGGCCACTTTGAACGTCGTCTTCATCTTTAAATTTCAAGGTGTTCTAATAAATCAATGCCAATGAAACTTTGAGATAATATTTTTCACATCACCAAGCATACGTGGTGATTTTTTTAAAACAATCCATCGAGCCGTTTCTGAGATTTTCGCAAAATCGATCGAAATCGAAAACTACCCAAAAATTACACACGGAGCGATGTTAGGAAAAATGGTAGTTCTCAAGATCGCAAAGGAGAAAATACACAAAACTTTCCTGGCGTGCAAACATAACATGAAGCTACATTATGACACTATTTGGAAGTAATTTCACGAAACCAGTGTTAATCTCATGGCTCATATATTACTTCTATACAAAAAGTACGGTTTAAAATGTTCTTGCGATTTATTTTAATTCAAACATACAGAATTTTTTTATTCTTTCAAAATATATATGCCATATACCATATTTTAAGATGTCTATGTGGGATTTTCAATGCGAGATCTTAAACGCGCTAAATTTCACTTTGACTGATTTCTAAGTTTCTTGTTTATCGTTGTCATGGTAATATCGATTTTACCAGAAAATACATTTTGCCAAACTTCAATTCAAAATAAGTTAGTGGTGAAAATTTCACGTTGATCTGACTTGGAGAAGATCGATTAAAAGCCGATTGAAAAATGTTGGTATGGTCTCCAGAAAACTGTATCGAACCACCTTAAACAATACATGTTTTGAAAGCGTGTGCAGTAAACAATACAGTTGAATCCCGATAACTTGAACCCTCGGTAACTCGAACCTCGCGCTCGCTCGTACCAAACTGCGATTTCCCCTGGTTTTGCTTTATATATGTACTGTAATTTAACCCCTGGTAATTACTCGAACCTCCCGCTAACTCGAAGTGATTTCGTTTTCCTTTCAGGTCCGAGATTTTCTTTACATTTATACCCTCTTGATAACTCGAACCTTATCTGTCAAAGTCAAAACATACAGATGTCATCCAATACACTGAGTTAATTAGTATATACATTGTCCTTTGTCCTACCATAGTGTTCTTTTACTTCGCTTTGCTTTGTTTTGTTTAACTCTTTCTTGGCGGGTAAACCTGATTAAACGAAGTGCGTTTGACAGGTCATAAAGCATTTAAATAAACACCATTTACACTATTGCCTAATTCCCAACTCCCTATAACTCGAACTCCCGCTAACTCGAACCTTTACCGATTTCCCTTGGAGGATTGAGCTATCGGGATTGAACTGTACCTGATAAATTTTAATAGGGCAATATTAATCGCAGACGGTGATGTAAAAGTTAATCACTGATCCTCCTCATCATCATCTCGATCAGTACTTGCTAATGAGACGTAGAATCGCTCTGCAGTTTCAGATAAATACTTCCGAGCAAGTCGTATACAGCTTTGTTTGCGATCATCGCGAACAGGCTTGTTTTCTCGTCTCACTGGAACCAAATCGTCATCCGGATTTAATTCGGCGCATTGCTTTTTCTTCACGAAGGAAACAATTCTTGGTTTCTCTTTTGTGTCCATGGTATACCTGATAAATGCGGTTTCTGTGTGCCGGTTTAATTGTAAATTTCCCTCCTGATCGGCAATTTCTCCGCAACCAAAATTAATAAACGCAATCTTTCTCACCTCGAATTTTTTGTTTTCAGTGTCTTCGCTTCTAGCAATGTATTTCAGTCTAAGAAAGGATTTAAAGTCCATAATCCAATCTAGATTTACCCAGTAACTTTTTACGTTGTTCAGGCGACTATTTCGCAAAGTCAGTGCCCATTCCTGGGGAGTTTCAATCTTTTCGTGGGTGTTGAAGAACTGCTGAATACAACCAAACCGTCTGTCGCAAATTGAATATGAGTGTCCCTCCAGCAGGAATTTGAGATCAATTCGTAGAAACTCTCCCTCTTTTACGTGAGAGTCCAGGTAAAAAAATAAGTAACTTTCTTTAAACTGAGACGGCGAGTTATCTGCCCAGAGTACAAGGTAATGAAATGTTCCGTATTTTTCCTTAAGCCTTTTCAATAGATAGCTCAACAAAGATATTACCTCGTTCGGACCGTTTCCTCCAATAGATTCGTCATAAAAAAAACAATGAATAACATCTTCGTTGGCACAGTAAATCCCGAAAAGATAAGTTCTTAGTTTCCTCGCGTAAAAGGAATCCTGAGAAGAAACTTTTGGAGTCGGTAAGCACTTATGGTAATCCATTTGGAGAGTCAGTACCCTTGGAAACATATTTCAGGCTGGAACAGTTCACAGTGAAAGTCGGCGAAGTGTTGCGTACTTATTAAAGTACGAACAGACAACTAAAAATAAAACCTTTGTAAGCAGAAGAGACGCGAAAAGTCTAGATTTTTCTTAAGATCACGCAAGCAAGTTATTTTCTAAACACTTTTTAAGCGATGACGAAGTCATCGTATTATTGCCATCGTGCCGTGGTGGCTGTCCGGATTACACCCGAGAAATACTGGGAACTAGCTTGGAAGATAAGGTCACGTGACCACCTCGTCTTTGCTCCGCCATTTTGTTTTGAAGTGTGGAGAAAAGGTTTGTTTGTCTGTTTCAAATTTTACACCGCCGTGCTTTATTTATCGTGAATATATTTGCGGTCACTTGCAAACAAACAGACACGAAGTGATCTACATGCATTAGCAGTACATACTCGCACTCGCGATAGGCAAAAGGTCTGGGAGTCCGGGCGCTGGATCTTTGCTTGTCTCAGAAAGAACTTGTCAGAACTGAAGGCCAGAAATAGCACCGAAATAGCATTGATTTACTGAACTTGACTTATAACTGAGTATCCTACGACAGCTGTTACCTGAAAACGAAGTGTGCGGTGGTTCATGATCAGTTGTGTACAGAATATCGGAGCAACTTCATTGTATCGAAGGAAGAGAAGGAAATTAAACACTAGCTTTATCTGGGATTCAAGCTTTTAATAAAGGTGAGCCATCATTACCAGCATATTGTGTATACAGTTATGGTATCTTTAATGTAATATAGAGCCGCTGTGGGGTTGTATAATGCTTATCTCAAAGCCAGAGAATGTTTAAATCGTGTCAAAGGAAAATTTTGGTCTATGTTGTTATTTCTGTTTTATCTGGAAGCTATATAACTTAAGCTTACCTTCCAACGTTGAGAAATGTTGTTTATGCGTGGCAAATGAGTTACTAGGTACGTAGGTAGGTAGGTAAACTTTATTTAGACACGGTATCAATTCACATACATGCTCTTCCATCGAGCCGTGTTTTTAACAACAATAGATTAAGTACTTAACTAATTTAAATTATCTAACTAAATTAATTTTCTATATAAAATTGTATTAAAAAACAATAAAAACTATCCTTTATTAACTATTACTAGTAGTTCCATATTGGAAGTGAAGTGCTGCCTCATTGCGAGATGCTGGTTAAGCTGGATAAGAATCTTGAAAACATTGGGTTGGCATAAATCAAATTTACGCCATCGCCGTGGAATTTGGCAAAAATCCTTTAGTTCTGTGCATTCCGGAAGGTCTCAGATTTTTCCCACATGTAAATAGTCTGTTTGTCTTGATTTCGTGCTGGTTATTTTCCTGATTCTCGAATCATCCGCGTCAGATTTTATAGACGAAAACATAGCGTTGGTTTAATAAAAAGTGAACACTGGACAGCGAAGGAAGAAATATAAGCGTGGTAGGAATTCCAATTTATTTCACTTCTTTCGGTTGTTTGCCTTTCATGAATTTTTATAGTCGTGAAGTTGGACCCGGAGTTGGAGGAACAAAACAGCCTCCGGTGCAAAAATTCACCGCCGATGAAGATGTAAACAATGATCGTTTCTTGCGAGTTTCGCTTGCGCTAGTGAATGTTTCTCGAGCGAAAATAACCTCAAAGTGATCACTTTTTTCATTTAATTTTCTTTTCTTTATTTCGGATACGGAGGAATATTAAAAATTGGATATATTTTGCAAGATGCGTTGCGTTACTGGGAAGGTTTCAAATTACTTTTCACATTATGCAAATTGCAGCATTTTTACCTCAACTGAAAAAATATAGAAAGGGCTAAATTTGTTTCTCTCGCCCTAAATTATAACTTCTGTCGTTAACTTTGATTAAATTTATAAGTTTCATTCAAAATTTATTATAATGATGGCTGGAATACTTCCAGCAAAACTCTCAATTTGAAAAGTTGTTTTGACCCCGGTTCCGGACCAGACAAAATAAACTGAAAGATTCTGACACAGTGGACACGCTATTTTAATAATTTGCGTGCGATCTCGCACGCTTCCGTCTTCTTGTTTTTGAAGGTTAACGCGCTTCTTTGTTAGCGTGCTCACACTATCCCAATACTACCTATTATCAAATCGTGAACTAACGTGCATGCAGATTCCTTAGCAGATTCCCAAGACATGTAAGCTTATTTTCCAATATGCCTAACAGTAATACAACGACGCCCAAGCTAAGTACATGTATATGCTCCCACAGCGTCTTGTTCAACAGAGATCCAGCAAATACGTTGGCCCTGAGAAGAACCTTTGTCCATGTTTAACTGATTTCCAGCGTACTTTTAGACATTACCAAGAACAGAGTGCAATCTCAAAGTGGAAAATGCACTTTTAAACTGGAAACAGAAAATTTTTTATGGCCCTGAGAACTTTTCTCAGATTGATGTTAATTACCCACAAAACAGAAACAGTTCTCAATCTTAACCAATGGGATAGGTTATATTTTTAATTACCACTCAATGTTTGGTGAATGTCTGTCACTGGCGTTATGCATGACTGATTAACTATAAAAGCCTTTTAGTTACATGTCATAATTGTTTGAGATTCCACAGAAACTATTTGTTTTCTTCTTTTATTGTGTCTAGTGCGTAGCACGTAGACACTATGTTAGAGTGATAAAAAATTTGATAAATACTTCATATACGGTAAGATATGATGTAATGTTCATATGGTTTCATCGAAGTTTCCCTTACATGACTTGTTACATGAAGTATAAGATCAATGCGTAATGTAACCACGTCGATATTTTGTCGTTTACAACAGTCGGAGTATTCGGAATTGGGGCTCGATCACCGGAGCAGACGCGGAGCAAGCAAAGGGATATTCGGGACCAATTGAATCCAGGGAACTGAGTCCGAGCGAAAGGTCTCGAGTAAGCTTATCTTCGTAAAAAATCATCTGCTTTTTGCCTGATGCGAACGACGCGAAACATGATGCGAAGGACGCGAAAGGCAGTGAGTTTCGTGAGTAAACCAAGTTGTTTCTCACTTTTATGATGAATTTCTTTAAAGTTACTTTCCCAATATGCCACAGCTTTCGAAGTATGTGTCAATCTGGGGGAACGAAAAACTTTAAAAGATGCTTTCAAGTTTTAAATCGATATAAGCTTAAGCTTACTCGGCTACAACGGAATGACGATGCTGCAATGTTGAGAGTGATCACTCCGGTGCTTCGAAAGAAAGAAATCAAGCTTCATGAGCCCCATTTGGGGAAAAAAAGCCCTTCAAAGGAACAAATGAGCCCCGTTTGGGGATGATCGAGCCCCGTTTGGGGATTACAAAGCCCGTTGAGGAATTAAATAAGGGCCATGTGGGAAATGTATTTCATGTATTTCAGAGATATAGAAACTTAGCCGCCGCTGAAATGAAAACATCTTTCGTCGACCAAACATCTACGAAAGCTGTGGCCTGTTTATATGGAGAAAGTCACACTAGACCCATACTAGAAATACAATTAGTCCCCAGTTTGAAAACCATGTAAGCATCAATCAAATGAAACCTTTCCATGCAATAATCAACATTGATGTAAGAGATTTTATATTTTGTGGGCTTGCTGTGAACATTGTGTAAGTAACACCTACAGGTATTTCTCCTTCATCCTCACTCCACTGATCTTCAGTCTCAAGAACTTCATCACAATTACTATTGGTTTCAATATTACCACTACTGTTAACATTAAGTGTATTTTGTGACTGCATTTTGATTTTCAACAGTACTATCATCTATTATACAGTTGTCACTATATTTTACTCCCCAGTCTTGATTAATTGTTATTCCTTCTTGTCTATACAGACTGCTGTTGCTGATAAGCCAGTTGGCTGCCTGGACAACTTTATGCGGTCTTATGTTGAAACAGTGCTGTGCTTTTGTATTTTATTTGCAATCTTATCTTTAAATTCACCTTAATTGTCCCTGTTTCAGTGGGTAACCTTAAGTAACATATTGACAGTATCAGATACTTCTGCTGGTACATTTACAATAATGCGTGGGAATGTTTTTTTTTTTTTTCTTAAGAATTTACTGGGATTCTTTTCTTTTGCTCCATCCCTATCAGTTTTCTAATGGTGCATCTCTTAAATTTATATTATTAATTTTGTTGCAATTCATTGCTTTTTTATAGCATCAGTGATTCAACCGTAAATATAACGTGAAAATAAGTTTAAGATTTTTAAAACAAGTATCTTGCATAAGATGTACATCAAGTTCAGATGTAAGTAATTCTATGACAGTTAATATTGTATAACTCATTCTGTTCCAGTTCTGTTACACTTCATGGATAACCAGTGAAACTAAACACTTCAGTTTGTCTTAATAAAGCATTAATTTTGAATTATTCAACCGTGTCCGCTGGTCCTTTACGTGTTTTCTGCTACATGTGATGTACCGTATTTTCTCAATTAAACGCCCCTGGTGTTTATTTGAGCAGCAGTTATTTCTCGGCTGCCATTTTTGAAGGGTTAATTCAAAATGCTATAATAACTGCTGCATACACTAAATACAATTACAACACCACACAATAGATAGCCTACATCACAGACGAACTATAAACCACTGGACTTAACCGGCGATGCAAGCTACACCAGAGATGGTTACACAAATTCACATCGTATCAACCTTGCACTAGACACATGTTCGCATTGCGGACCTATTTTTATTATTATTATAATTCAGTGCCTGATTCAAACACTTTACGCTTTACCTTCAAGGACTTTAAGCTTTAAAACCTTTTTGCTTTGCTGCTTAGTTTCTTGCTGTCATCCGTCACAGTGCTTGCTTCATAGAGGAGAAAGACGGGGCATCAAATTTATCGATAGATAGAAACTTTATTTATGTGTCAGGAAGAACTAGCCGAGGGGCAAGCCCTCTACTCTCTGTGTCGTGTTGCTGCATTCAGTAATCCACTTTTTTGGCTTCCTTAGGAAATTAACAAGCAGAATCCCTTTGACAAACATGACTTACCAATTCTAAAAAGATTTATTGCTTAAATGCGTTTCAGTCGGGTTTATCTATTCCCCGGAATGTTCTCAAAATTACATCAACGGCGATAACTGTTTGATATCAAAAGCTCTCGAAAATATTCAGTCATTGTCGGATCGGTCAACCGCGAGAACTGTTCTGAAATATCAACTGCAAGAATTGTTTGATCAAAACCTCGCAAAAAATATTCAGAAGTTGTCGGATCCGTCAACTACGAGAACTGTTCTCAAAATGACACTTGATATTGTTTGATCAAAAGCTCACGAAAGTAAAAGCCTAATAGTTACATGTCATCTCTTTAGATTGCACAGAAACTATTTGTTTTCTTTTTCAATTTTATAATTGTGCCTGATTCACGCTTTCGATTCTTCTTTCGTGTACTGTTTGTTTCTCATTTGTAGCACGTACAAAGACGTCCTGGCTGCTGAATACAAAAATATGTGTTTATTTCGAATTACTGTTCTCAAAATGACGCTTGATAACAGTACGCAATATTCAGTAGTTCAGCAGCTCTCGGAACGGGAAAACACCATTACAACTTACCGTGCACGTGGCGTTTGCGTACTGAAACGCATTTTTGCTGTAAACCTTGTTTTTAAAATAAGTAAGTTATGATTGTCAAAGGGATACCGCTTGTTAATTTCGCAAAGAAATCCAAAAGCCAAAAAAGTGGATTACTGAACTGAACGTAGCAACACGACGGGTGTTACGAAAACTAAGACCCCGAAAACTAAGACCCCCGTCTTTTCACTGATTTTCACTTTATGTTCTCTTGCTCGATAGTGCACAGCTAAAAGCATGAACCAATTGTTTTATAACTTAATTTAACTTAATATAACTTAACCCCAACGCCAGTATTTATGTATGCTTTACATAGGTCAGCGGTTAGGCCGCTTTCGTGGCTCATGCGCGTTTTCGCCTCTCCTCGTGCTCTCGTCCTGTTTTGGTTGTAGTTTACCTTTTCTGATTAAAAAGCCTTTTGTTGTGCTGTGTTGGAAAGCTTCGTTGACTGGCGCAACTTAAATGTGATAAAAAGATGCTGTTACACGTTACAATTTATCGTGCAACTTGTCTCGAAACAAATGTTGTTGCAAGTCGCAGGCACGACTTTTACGTGTAACACCCCTTCATGGAACTGAATTTTTGTTTTTTTAAGTTGCAGGAAGAGTTGAATCGTTTTCTACTTTCTGCAACAATTTTTTTCACGTTGCACAACGAAAATACGTGTAACATGGCTCTTGCAACTTGTTTCGCTGCACTCTATAGTCGACATATGCGTCATTTTCAACTTACGCTATTTTTGTCGCGAGACAAGTTGCATGGTATTTGTAACGTGTAACATGGTACGTGCAACTTGCAACAAATTTTGTTGCGAGACAAGTTGCAGGAAAAATTGTTACGTGTAACAGCAGCTTAACGACAGTATAAAGTGTGCAAACCCTGATTAATTCTAAACTGTTCCATTTGAAAAATTTCCTCAAGTTTCATTATTTTTGCATCTTGTTGAACGACCCAAAACAATTGCTGTGTATTATTCGATTTACTTTTCATACGCTTTTTACATTTCAACATATTCTCATAAAGTAAAATAAATAAACAAGAAAAATAAAATGGGGTCTTAGTTTTCGTAATTAGCTTTCGTTATTACGAAAACTAAGATCCCATCTGAAATGTGATAAAAAACGTTTTCTGTTTTACAAGTAACGACACAAACCCTGATTAAGTCTGAACTGTTCCATTTAAAAAATTTCCTCAAGTTCCATTATTTTTGTAGAAAATCCCACTTAATCTTAAAGCAACCAGGATCTTAGTTTTCGTAATGAGCTTTCGTAATCACGAAAACTAAGACTCACCGGAGAAGTGATAAATCAATGAAAAGACAGGGTGTTAATTGCTGTGTATTATTCGCTTTTTACATTTCAACATATTCTATTTATTAAAATAAAATAAAATTGATAAACAAGAAAAATGAGATGGGGTCTTAGTTTTCGTAATGAGCTTTCGTAATTACGAAAACTAAGACCAACCGGAAAAGTGAAAATCAATGAAAGGACGGGGGGGTCTTCGTTTTCGAGGTCTTAGTTTTCGGGGTCTTAGTTTTCGGGGTCTTAGGTCTTAGGTCTTAGTTTTCGGGGTCTTAGTTTTCGGAACAACCGCAACACGACCCCTGACAGCAAACTCAGTTCAATAAATGCCCCCTCTTTCTTCTCTATCTCCCGACTATGAAGCAAGCACTGACGGATGACAGCAAGAAGCCAAGCAGCAAAGCAAAAAGTCAAGCTTGAAGTACTAGAAGGTGAGAGTTTTCAGGTCGATGAAAGCCATACTCCATCTAGTATGTATAATTCAATAATTCATTGCATGGCTGATGAAGGCTTGCTTGATCTCTTAGATCGTCCGACCGATTAGGAAAGCAACACAGAAAATAACACATCCAAATAACAGCGCAAATAATCACAAAACATGATACATTCCCAGATTAAAGTTCGTAAAGCGTGTGGTATTTTATGACAGTGGGCATTTGTTGCTTAAATAATCATGTTTGGCGGGAACAGCGTCATGCAAAGAGCGCCAATTTCTTTATTGTTTATCTTGGACCGATTTCCTGAACTGGTTGTTCGATCGATGGGATCGATGCGTTGCAGATCGAAGAACATTAACGTTGCTACGTGAAAAACTGGTAAATCTTGTAGTCAATTTTTGTAGGATTTTGTTAAAGGTATAAAATAAAACTACATAATTTGTCCGTGACTTGGGTCGAGAAAAAATTTTCAAATAAATACATATTTTAGTATTCAGCAGCCAGGACGTCATTGTACGTGCTTTTGGGATGAGTGTGACAATGAAACGCTACAAATGAGAAACAAACAGTACACGAAAGAATCGAGAAAGAAGAGTCGAAAGCGTGAATCAGGCTGAATTATAAAATTGAAAAAGAAAACAAATAGTTTCTGTGCAATCTAAAGAGATGACATGTAACTATTAGGCTTTTATATTCGTGAGCTTTTGATCAAATAATTCTTGCAGTTGATATTTCAGAACAGTTCTCGCGGTTGACCGATCCGACAATGACTGAATATTTTCGCGAGCTTTTGATATCAAACAGTTCTCGCTGTTGATGTAATTTTGAGAACATTCCGGGGAAAAGATAAACCCGACTGAAACGCATTTAAGCAATAAATATTCTTTTTAGAATTGGTAAGTCATGTTTGTCAAAGGGATTCTGCTTGTTAATTTCATAAGGAAGCCAAAAAAAGTGGATTACTGAATGCAGCAACACGACACAGAGAACTCAATTCGATAAATCTGATGCCCCGTCTTTCTCCTCTATGAAGCAAGCCGTGACGGATGACAGCAAGAAACTAAGCAGCAAAGCAAAAAGGTTTTAAAGCTTGAAGTCTTTGAAGGTAAAGCGTAAAGTGTGTGAATCAGGCACTGAATTATAAAAATAAAAAAAAGAAAACAAAAAGTTTCTGTGGAATCTCAAACAATTATGACATGTAACTAAAAGGCTTTTATAGCGGAGCACTTGCCAGGCCGAAGGCCTGGCTGCGCAGCCCCATACTCATAGAACCAGAACCTATACCCTTCATTTTTCATGGTCACGGCTAGCGGAATGTTTCGCGGGCGCGCGTGTGCCCTCCGTCCGCCGTGTGCCCTCCGCCCGCCGTCGCACAGGACCGGACTATCGCGCAGGACTAGCTCGCGGGCGCGTATGACGTCGCAAAACATGTGCGTACGACGTCATGTTGAAACCAAAGCGAGGCTTTGTTTTTCGCGCGGTTACACGGCCGAATGTCACGTCAGCTAGAAAAACACTTTGATGTTTTGCTGTGAATTTACTAAGCGGAGAAAACCGTTTAAATTAAAGGCGTTATTTCCCTGAATATTTCGCGGTTTGCTACTCAAGACAAGGATACTAATTAAGGGATACTTAGAAGCCGCTTTAGTGGAAAAAGACGAGCTTTCATGGATAAAATCTTGCTTCGAGGAACTTCATGTATTACGTTTTTATCAAATGCGGGGGATGTTTGTTTTCTACGGATTTCAGAACCAGAAGCGGAGATTTGAATTTCCAAGCAAGCGAGGGACATAAAGGTAAAACAGATGTCACAGATTACAGTTTTCGATGAGAATTTATGTTGATATCAATCTGTGAGTGACTTTTTATTGGTGTTATTGTTAGTTTTGGAGAATTGATTTTAAAACGTGCTTAAATTCAGTTGTATCGATCTCTTGAATTTCATCGAAGAAAGCTTGAACTCGATGAGCTATAATTAAATGGTACGCGTTTTGCTTTTAAACGTAAACTAATGGAGATTTGAATAAATTTTTTCGAAAGAAGATTGTGTTGTCCATTTGTATGTGTTTGTTCATTGATTAGATAGTTTGAAAAGCGATTTTATGTAAACAAAACAAGACTTTGATTTTATAGTACAGTTCTATCTTCACTCGCATCGCCTTATGCAAATATGTTTGTGTATTTTTGCAATTTTTGATTTTCAAATCAGTTTCTCGGGCAATTTTTGACAAACAGAAACTGTATTTTATTCGGAAACTAGTGGTACTAGTTATTCTAGACAGAGAAAAGTTGTTTTTGTGAACTTTTGTACGGTCTATAAAAATGTACTGTGCAGACGGTCGCGTTATAAACTTACTGTTTTTGAGAATTGCTAAAATTGAAAATAGCCCGTTCGTCAATCTTAATTCTTGTGCTTCCAACCTTTCACCTTAGTTAAGTTTCACCTTAGTTAAGCTTGTTCAAAGTGTGACGCTGTTAGGCTTGGGCTATCTATATATTAGTTAATCAGTCATGCATAACGCCAGTGACAGACATTCACCAAACATCGGGTGGTAATTACAAATATAACCTATCCCATTGGTTAAGATTGAGAACTGTTTCTGTTTTGTGGGTAATTAACATCAATCTGAGAACAGTTCTCAGGGCCATAAAAAATTTTCTGTTTCCAGTTTAAAAGTGCATTTTCCACTTTGAGATTGCACTCTGTTCTAAATGGTGTGTTTGACTGCTTTGTAATACTCAACTTTTCAGGCTTCTGTGGCTAATCAGTCATGCATAACGCCAGTGACAGACATTCACCAAACATCGGGTGGTAAGTACAAATATAACCTATCCCATTGGTTAAGATTGAGAACTGTTTCTGTTTTGTGGGTAATTAACATCAATCTGAGAACAGTTCTCAGGGCCATAAAAAATTTTCTGTTTCCAGTTTAAAAGTGCATTTTCCACTTTGAGATTGCACTCTGTTCAAGTCGAATGGACAGCAAAACAGCTTGAAAACCAGTCCAATATGGCGTCGAAACAGAAACAGCTTAGTCGTGCATCGCCTATGCATGCTCGAGTCGGCTTGTCATTACTTTGTTTTGATTGGATGCCGAGGCTCTCCCGAGACTGCCGACGGTTTCGTAGATCTTCTACCGCTCTTGATTGGTTCTCAAACAATATTTCATTGTTACTATCGGAAAACCGAGACAGACAGAAGGACAGAAGGACAGAAGGACAGAATTCTAGATTCTCGATTCTACACGATTAGTAGACTGCCTGCCGGCAGCAATTAAATTAGATAAAAATTAAATACATGATTTAAAAGAGCTAAGCTACTACACTAAGCTTTTGATTCGACATGCTAACGATGTAGAAATGAATCCTGGTCCTTGCTATTTTGTAGATATACCTCAAAGATAGTTACGTACAGCAGATTTTCATCAGGGCATGTCTCGCTGTTTGGAAGTAATTCTGGTAAACAGAAACTTTATTCCCATTTATGTAAGTTTGCAGGAAAAGGCTATTTGTTCAGTGATGACACAGTATACAATGCTTTTCTGTTGATCATTGAAATAAAAACAGTTGCTGTTATTGTTGACAACCATGGTCATTACAAATTATTTGATTCCCATTCACGAAATAGTCATGGAAATGTTGCTACAAATGGAACAAGTGTTCTGTTGGAATTTAACAGTATAGGGGAAGTGATGCAATATCTTCAGAAGTGTTTTCCTCATGCATTTTTCAAGAAGCACATAACTGAAACTTGAGAAAGGGTGAGAACATTATCTTGTACATATTGGGCTAAGGGATGGACCATTTTAATTTTGAAAAAGGGGGGGGGGGGGGGGGGAGGCAAATTTTCTGTGCATTAATTATTTTTTTTTCCTTGAGGTTGTGCAAGAATTTTCTTTCTGTCTTCACCGGTTATTACATGTGACTAGCCACATGTATAGTTTTTTCAATACATAAAATGAAATCTCTCAGCTCCCAAATTGAATTCTTCACCATCCATTGTATCTCTAAATGAAGCACTTTAATTCCTCTTTTAAGTCCCCATAAAGACATTTTGGTTTTAAACTTTAGTATGACAAAACACAATGAACTGAATCTCAAGGTATTCATTTATTTTCTTTTTAAAGGTACTCAATCACCTCCAGTCAATGCATCTGCAAACATTTAGCACATCAACTAATGCTGGTAACAATGACGAAAAGTCTCAAGTGCTGAAGAAACTGGTGATCTGCTGTTCATGCATTAATGAAACCACAAAATGTCAAACTGCCAATAATCTCTGAAGTCTGAAGACATGTTCAGAGCTGACAAAGTCTTTTCAATTTGTGAAGCACAAACATGGAAACAATTTCCAGTTGTGTCATTTAGCAATTGTAACAGTTTTAATCATGTACATTGTACAGTTCAAATTGTGCTTCCTGTATTAACACTTCATAGTAACGCTGTAAGGAATCAGAAAAACAGCTATCCGGACAACAATGGACTGATTATCAATTGTAACTTGCAAAATGTACAAATATTGAATTGCACACAAGTAAAACAAACTCAGATGTAATTTTAATCTCAAATAATTTGAAAATGAAAATGTTACCTGTTCTTGATGGGTGTGTGACATATATTAAGCCTAATCAGCATAGAATTATACCAACCAAGTATGACAAAATAAATATTCCAATCCATATTTGTCACAAACATGAAGGAAAAATGATGAATTGTTTTGATTTTGCACATGAGTTTGTGCAACATGGTTTAAATAAAATGTGCAATTACCAATGCAGAAACCACAATTATTGTGTAATAAATCTTCTCATGCATATCACGTGTATCGGTGTCAACCAGAACTGGTCTTCAACAGGAAGTTCTGGTATAAAAAGGGCTGACCTGGCTATTCTCACCTTCGGTTTTCAATCAAACACAAAAGAATCAACAACTGACAAACATACGTTATTCCTACAACCATAAGTACAAAAATTGAAAATATTTGGAAAAAAAGTCATTTTACCAATGAAAGTTCTATCACAAGTCCTTGGCTACTTCTGGTATTATATTATTTGCTGGGGCAATATTCTGGTTTAATGAGCATTTTTAAGCAAATCTAATTTATAGGACGCGCTGGTCAACAGCATGCACCGACTGAAAGTCGCCGAAATTTGCATTTCACACCGACCCTTTTCTAGTGGAACTTCGCATTTAAATCGAGTGATTCCCTGATTTTATAACAGAACCCTAGACCTATTGATTTAACGCCAAGTTGAAACTCGTCGTCGCTTCTGTACGCATTGCGTACCTATTTTTACGTAACGCAAGATACGCGATAAATCTGGATCTTTCTGAAAATCACGCGATCAAGTCAATGAGCCTATGAAGACAAACACCCATGCACACTTACCAGCATGAAATAACAAACAATCTATACCGTCAAAGTTTTCATCCAGAAAGATTTGTAACATTTCATTACACAAAAATTGATACTTTGATTTTTAGGAGCAATTTGTAAACTACACACAACGTAGTGTTATCAGTTCGCATGTAGTCATATCAATGTTGCGAAATTGGGATCGGTTATGGGGCGAGGTGCCAGAGAATTCTATCGAATTCTAGCACCCGCTATTTGTACTACGCACAAAGTAGTCATATCGATGTTTCGAAAGCGGGATCGGGGAGCGAGGTGCTGGAGAATTCTATCTAATTCTAGCACCCGCAAAGAAAATATAAAGGTAGCGCATAGCAATAACGAAACCCAATTTGTTTTGAAAATGGCTTCTACTGATCAGCTACATGCAGAAGTCAGTTGCGCAGATAACATCGATCTTGGTCGGCTCGTGTACAAATTTGATGCGACAAACCCGTGGCAGTATTTCAGACAAGGATATCCTGTTGCAAGTTCAGTGGAAAGAGGAAGAAGATCGTTGAGTACTAACAACAAGTTCCGAAAAGTCTACGTGCCAAAGAAGAAAAGATCGAGTAGACGTAAAAATGCAGCTTTTAAGCATTTGGATCAATTGCAATTTACATGTTGTGACAGTGGTTGTCTCTTAAAAGAAGGTCTATACCATGTCAAAGGTATTATACGACAGCAGAGGAACATGATTTACCAGAAACCCTACAATGAACAAAATTACCTCCTCTCAAAGCTTATGGAGGTGAAATTGACATTAAGAGGGTTACGGAAAACTGTAACGTATCAAGTACCAGCACTTGGAAAAGTATGTAAGACTGCGTTCAGAAAGGTCTACGGGATTTCGAGGAAAAAAATAGCAGTTTTACTAAAGAAGATCGACCTAGAAGGGCCATCAATAGAACCAGACAGGAGGGGGCAAAATACTCCTCGGAAACTTTTACCTGCGGCAAAAAACGCAGTAATCAACTTCATACTTTCATATGAAGCTACTGAATCCCACTATCGCAGATCAAAGACTGGTATGAAGAAATACTTTAATTCAAACATTTCGATGCGCCAAATGTGGTCTGAATTCGTTCGTGAACACCCCAACTTAAAGACAACCAGCTTAAGAAAGAGAAATAACGGACCTGTCATGAGTTTTTCAGCCTTTCGAAATTTATTTAATAGCGAAATGAAAGATCTATTAGGATTTAGAAAATCGAGGGTTGATACTTGTCAAAAGTGTGACAAAACTATGAACAGGTTACACTACTTGACATCTTTGAGAAATCGCACTAGGAGTCAAGACGACGAAATTCGTGATCTTACGATTTACAAGAACTCACACATCAGAGAAAGTGAGGTTAGATTTGCTTCCTTAAAATATGATGTTACAGTTCTGGCTTCAAAAGTGTATTAAATGTTAAGTGATATAGAATTTGATGTTTTATTTGGTGTTAAAAATTGTGGAGAAGCAAATTGCTGTATTTAACAAAAAGTCATTCAAATATATGGACATAAATAAATAAAAACTACTGCAATTTAAGTTGTACAGAGATGTTCACTACCCAAACCTTAACGCAATTTTGGGATGTATTCGACTCTGGAAGAACCACAACAAAATACACTTAGATTATTATTTCCAAGTCTTGATTGTAGATTAGAAGTTTTAAGTTTAAGTACACTTTCTATTTCAGTGTCCCCAGTTACTTTTACGAAGGCTAAATACTTTTGACACTTAGATAAACTTATTCATTCAATTATTCTCGCCGACAAGATGTAATTGCGTTCGAAAAACGCAATCCTAATTTCGTGTTGGTTTCCCGGTTGTGCCTTGCATGCAGGAAAATATGACTTTTTTGGTGTCCTGTCTTCCAAATGGCCGCCGCTATTACTTTTTGCAAGGGCTTAATTCCGCCGGAAATTCCTTCGAACGCGTCTCCATGATCTCCCATTATACAGTACACTTTCTAGTGACTTCAAAGTAAATTTCCGAGTTGATGTTTTTATTGTAACCCGGGAAACTGCCATATAAAAGTGACGGAGTGCACGTCTGAAATTTTCCTTCGTTTTGTAGGAGTGGCTGAAATTCATTTTTACCTCGAAGATCAGAGGTGCCAATTCTGACAATTCTGTTTCCTTCATATCTTATCAGGCTTATAAGTCCCAATATTTTCCCTTAATATGGACAAACAAGCTGCCGTTTGGCGTGAAAACATTTATTTCATTGTTCTCGGAAATACCAGGTCTTAACAGCAGCCTTAAAAGCTAGTACAGAGTCCGGCGATGTTTCTGATTGTCTCAGGGGTGAACACTGTATCCCGTGTTGTAGAAATAGTAGACTAGAATGCTCTGTCCCCAACAGTTGCTCTGATGATAGACTATTCACGGAACAAAGGCTATATCTAGATGAGTCTTAACAATTTAACAACCCATACAAATATTGAAGTCCTAATCCGTGTCCTAAGCCGTCTATTCTAAACTTAATGCATACGAGTGCTCAAAATATTAAATAACTTTATATATAATAGACTTCGCATTCTTCGCACACAGACTTTAAACACAAAACCAGTTAAGCTGATAACTCGAAACGATTTGAGTATACGTGATTTTACTGACATATCGCGCTTCATTCTACCTCTACCAGTCTACAGAGCCGATTATATCTCGTCGAGTGTCAGTTATAAAGTTGAAGTAGCAGTTCAAGTCAAGACGCACTATGGGCGGCTTAGTGATTATGCGGCTTACGCATTATTTCGTTCGTTCGTTTGCTATTTTATTTTCGTTTATGAGTGTGTTAGTTATTTTTCTCTAAATTTTCCAAATCACTTCTGCTCGGAAACAAAAAAACCTATGCAAAGAAGAATGACATTAAATTCGTTTAAAAAGGCCGAGGTCTGTGGGGTTTTGTTTCTTTTGCAGGTTTCGAGAAAATGGACCCGTACATAATGGAAACAGGACCGAAGGATTTGGAAGAGACAAGATCTGTGGGCATCGAGAATTTTAGGACTTTCTGACTATAAAAAAAAAACTTGACAATAGAAAACGTATTTGCTTATCCAAGCAAACATTCACGTCTTCTAGTCTAAAAACGTAGGTGAACCTGGACTGACAAAAAAAGACACTTCTCAAGTGTCCGTTGACGGTTTCAAAGTGTCCATTGTCCTTCTCAGAGAGGTGACCGTCTTATAGAGAGTTTAGTTACAGTAAAATGACTAAAAAACGGCAGGGTCCAATTAACACCAGATGTTCGTCTTATAGAGGTTTCCGTTAAGGGAGAATAAATTTTGACTATACCCCCTATAAATGCAGTGGCACTGGACCTCGGAGGCAAAGGTACAACTGACAAATGATAACCTTTTCAGATATTTTTGCTATATTACATTATCTAGCTAACGTTACAGAATACTGATCGATGTACAATGATAAATATCTCCCGCCAAAACCTTAAATAGTCCTGACTGACCCTTGAGGACAAGCGAGCCTCTATATTGTGCCGCCAGAATAATAGTTTCTAACTAAGTCGTTCATACGTCACTCAGTCGTCAGAAATTACATTTTCTGCTTTACGTTCGGGATACCAGATGACGGAACAAAAGCAAACCTCAAAAAGCGGCTTATGGAGTGCGGTACAAGGAAGCATTTTCATTAGTATAAACTCTTCTTCTGTTCGTCCCGTCCCAACACCAAGGGAAAAAATCCGGAATTTCGATACCACGTCAAACGAGACAGGAACGCCCGTTTCAGGACTAAGTAGCCGTCGGAGATTCTAAATCGAAATAAGAGCATGCCTATGAATCTGACTGTGTGAATTCAATAGGGGAAGTTTTGGACACTTTAGCAAGTTGAGGAAAGAGCAGACTGGCTTTATAGCAGAAAGATCTTGGACAGATCATATAGCAACGCAGAGGACAATTGTTTAATAGTCCATTGAATGGCAATTAGTGTTGATAGAAAAAAGCTCTGAAGACTTTTGCGATACTATGGAATACCATTGAAGGTAGTAAACAATGATAGCAAATTGGCAACCACATACCGAACAACTTTAGGATTGTGCACAACAACAACCTTACAAATCCATTCGAAATCCGAGCTGGAGTCAAGCAAGGCTGTCTACTATCTTGTTCTTCTCCTGGTGGTAATGAATTGGATAACAAGAAAATCTATATTTAATGAACAAGAGAAATGGAATTCAATGGACCCTCACTGAGCAACAAAGAGGATTTGAATTTTGCTGATGATGTGTGTTTAATATCTGCAACAAGCACAGCGAGATGCAAAGGAAAACGGAAAAGCTCAGAAAAGCTCAGTCAACTATTCGTGAAAAGGTATCTCTCATCCATCCTGGGAGTCCAGGATCCAAACTGAAAAAATATGAAATGTAGAGCTGCTGAGAAAGACGAAAGAGGAGCGCATAATAACATCGATAAAACAGAGGAAGCGTTGCTGGGTTTGAACGAGGAAAAGAGGACGGTCAAGGAACAACTGGAGGCTGTCCATGCTACAGGAAGTTGCAAGGAGTAGGCTATCCTTAAAGTGCTAAAACAGTAGCAAGGAATCGGGTGTGCTGGAGGATACTGGTGGACACCCCATGCCCCCCTCCGGGGGTCAAAAGGAATGATGATGATGATGATGATGATGATGAATATCATGCTTATCCGATAAAGCATTTAACTGCATCAAGGGTTATTCAGCCAGGCATTATAATTATATAAAAGTCCATTTCAAGATTTGAAGAATCAGTTCTAACGGAAACGTTAACTTGTAAACGAACTTGAACCTGAAAGTCCATGAAAGAGCTGACGGAAAATCCATAAGGCGTTTGTATGACACACTCAGAAACAGGTTGATAAGCTTAGAGCCACCAGGGCTGAAGCCTGATGGAACTCCTAGTCTGATTATGGCGCTACTGCCTATTTTCAACAAAACGTTGCCTCATGAGCTAAAGGAAAATTGGGAGTTCGAGTTCACCAGGTATGAGAATGACGATAAAGATAAGGCAGTGAACATCAAGAAATTCACTCATTTGCTGAAAGGACACATTCTGAGAAAAGAGGTTCATAAGAATCTTATGGGTACTAGTTTGCTGAAACCAAAACTGAGGGTTTTGTGGAAAGAGTCATGATGTTACGAATTGTGCCGCAGCGCAGAGCAAGACCCCTTAAGAGAGATGGGAAATGCTGATTAAGGGTAAGGTGTCCAGCGGGGTTTAACTTCCTACAGGCAGAAAGCATTTCACACAACTCAATAACTTGAAAAGTACCGCGGTGTTGGTTGATTGGTATGGAGAAAGCACCACGATCTACACTCAACACGAACAACACGAACAAGAATAAAAAGGTTACAAAGATTTCATCTTAATTTATTTCCACAAATAAGCAGAATCTACTGCCGACGACCTGTGCAACAGTGATTTAGGAGGGAAAGGAACGCTTTGTCCGTTCTGGATAGTGAATCACAGGAGACTTTCCTTTGGACAACCATTGCCTATGACTTAAATATGGCGCTATATGGGTCAGCAACGTAACAAAATTAATCGCGTGAAGTTCAACTTGGCACTTCTGAACTAGACTCAAATGACGATCAAATGATCAACATCGATCCCCCGACCACTGACAGTGTCTGCCCCTACCCCTTTGCTGCTCCAGATGTGAAACAAGACTTAATCACATGAGAAACCTTAAGATTGCAGACATATTCCCAAGAAAAGCTGGATAGGTGGACTGTAAAACAATAAAAATGCAAGCAATGAAAAGTCACATATGTTTAATTATTTTATGTTTTAGAATTAAGGGAGACTTGTTTTTGATGTTAAAAATATATGCAATAAGAATTATATAATCTTGAAGCACTTAAAAATGTTGTTAACTCGCTCTTAACTTGAACTCTTGGTAGTGATTCTTCGTAGTGATCAAACGATGTTTTCTCTGGTATGATTTTGGTACAGGGCAAGAGCTTTGCGATAATTATCACTCGGTACTTCAGAACAAATTAATTCGCTGAATAAACAATTTTAATCGGGTCTTTTGTTTTGCAATAATGCTATTCACCTTAAGATCAATTGGGTTATGAGTTGACCCCTACTTCAGGTTGACATTTCGCGATGACCTTACTGGAAAATGTCTTTCCTACTCATTTTGTTTAGCGTGAAGCCTTCATGCCTTTCTCGAGAACATACCAGTTTATGTTTCATAGAAACTTTAGCTTATCCGTATTTCGTGACTAGCACCTTTCTGTTAGTAGAAGCAATTACCATTACGTAATTATCTACGTATTAATGGGCTTTGTGCACTTATAGCGATAAGGGTCTGATCAAGTTAATTAAACAAAGCTCAGGTCAAGTTTTTCTAAGCGCGCTATCTGGAAATAGCAATTCTACGTAGAGTAACTTATTCTTATTTCTCTGTTTCATTTTTTCCTAAAACTACAACGATTTAGGTGATTTCTTCGGTCATTAATCGAGACTGTTTAATTACTTTTTGGACCCTAGTCGCACGACACGCAATGTACGATAAAGGTAGTATTAAGTGATAAAGGATCTATTGTCTACCAAAGATCCTTCAAGGATGCTCCGTGTAACATGGACGTACGTGTTTACTTATAGCCGTTAATGATTTGGAAAGGGCGGTACTCAAAGTCCGACCCACGAAGCCGTGATTATAGTAATCAATGATTGTGCAGGAATTGTAAACAACAACTTTTATTTGTGAACTTACTATAACTCCTAAATGTTAATCAATAAGAAGGTACCTTGTAATTTTTATATTTCTTTCGTAGTTTTATTTTGGCTGAGCATTTCTGAAATGGTAGTGAAAATTGAATGAAAAGTTAACTTTGACACTGATAAACATCTCGAAGGAATATATGTTAATGATTTGTCTTAGCCAATCATGTTAAGGCTTACGTTGACCTGCCTTACAGTTTGACATGATAGTGACTTTGATTAATAGCTCATTCTCAGCCCAGATAAAAGCTACGAGACGAACTTTCTGATCAGATTTGTGAGTATAAGCTGAACTGTAAAGACCTGTAGAAACGAGTTCTGGATTAAAAGAGTTGAGTTGATTGAAGAAGGACTGATTGATCAAGTCGCATCTATTGAGTGTTGGAAAAGGCCGCTAGTCCCATTAACGTCCTTCCAACAGGACCTGCGAGTTGGAGCTAACCAATAGAACAAATTTCTTCAAGGGAAAATCAGAAAGGGGAGAACAGAAGGGTTCAAGAAATTTACCAGCGAATTGGCTCTAGTAGATGGCGATTCTGTACAGACTGCCACAATCCTGCAGATTAAGTCACGAGAATAGTTTCTGTATCGGGCAGCTCAAGAAGTGCACGCTAGAATGGTTAGTTGCGGCCTGTGCAACTACAGTTATTTAGGAGGGAAAGGAATGCTCTGTCCGTTCTGGATAGTGAATCACAGGAGACTTCCCTTAGGAAAACCATTGCCTATGACTTAAATATGGCGCCATATGGGTCAGCAACGTAACAAAATTAATCGCGTGAAGTTCAACTTGGCACCTCTGAACTAGACTCAAATGACGATCAAATGATCAACATCGATCCCCGGACCATTGACAGTGTCTGCCCCCTCCCCCTTTGCTGCTCCAGATGTGAAACAAGACTTAATCATGAGAAACCTTAAGATTGCAGACATATTCCCAAGAAAAGCTGGATAGGTGGACCTGTGATTTGGAGCTGACCAATAGTACAAATGTCTTCAAAGGAAAATCAGAAAGGGGAGAACAGAAGGGTTCAAGAAATTTACCAGCCAATTGGACCTAGTAGATGGCGATTTCGTCTAGACAACCACAATCCTGCAGATTAAATCACGAGAATAATTTTTGTATCGGGCAGCTCAAGAAGTGCACGCTAGAATGGTTAGTTGCGACCTGTGCAACTACAGTTATTTAGGAGGGAAAGGAATGCTCTGTCCGTTCTAGATAGTGAATCACAGGAGACTTTCCTAAGGATAACCATTGCCTATGACTTAAATATGGCACAACATGGGTCAGCAACGTAACAAAATTAATCGCGTAAAGTTTAACTTGGCACCTTTCAACTAAACTCAAATGACGATCAAGTGATCAACATCGATCCCGGGATCATTGACAGTGTGTCCCCTCCCCCTTTGCTGCTCTAGATGTGAAACAAGACATAAATCACATGAGAAACCTTGCAATTGCAGACATATTCCCAAGAAAAGCTGGATAGGTGGACCTGCGAGTTGAAGCTGACCAATGGAACAAATTTCTTCAAGGGAAAATCAGAAAGGAGGAAAACAGAAGGGTTCAAGAAATTTACCAGCCAATTGGACCTAGTAGATGGCGATTCTGTCCAGACAACCACAATCCTGCAGATTAAATCACGAGAATAATTTTTGTATCGGGCAGCTCAAGAAGTGCACGCTAGAATGGTTAGTTGCGACCTGTGCAACTACAGTTATTTAGGAGGGAAAGGAATGCTCTGTCCATTCTAGATAGTGAATCACAGGAGACTTTCCTTAGGACAACCATTGCCTATGACTTAAATATGGCACAACATGGGTCAGCAACGTAACAAAATTAATCGCGTAAAGTTTAACTTGGCACCTTTCAACTAAACTCAAATGACGATCAATGTCATCAATATCGATCCCGGGACCATTGACAGTGTGTCCCCCCCCCCCCCCCTTTGCTGCTCTAGATGTGAAACAAGACATAAATCACATGAGAAAACTTGCGATTGCAGACATATTCCCAAGAAAAGCTGGATAGGTGGACCTGCGAGTTGAAGCTGACCAATGGAACAAATTTCTTCAAGGGAAAATCAGAAAGGGGGAAAACAGAAGGGTTCAAGAAATTTACCAGCGAATTGGACCTAGTAGATGGCGATTCTGTCCAGACAGCCACAATCCTGCAGATTAAGTCACGAGAATAATTTCTGTATCGGGCAGCTCAAGAAGTGCACGCTAGAATGGTTAGTTGCACAAATTCCAAAGAGGCCAAGCATCATATCATAAACCACACACTGATCAAACTAAAGTTAAACTGATCTTCCGTTACCAGTTGGAAAAGTACTAACAGAGAGCACCGCCGTTCATCAATATTGATCAAGATGTTGTAGATTTATTGCACTTCAAAGTAGAAGGAAACGCAAGTCAAATACGACCTAATCTGTGAAGAAATATTTCTGCAAGCCTCCCGTCGCATGGCAAGGCAACAAAGGGTTGCAAAGCATCAATCCATAGATTGGGATCGGGAAAGTAGCTGAAACGTTCGGACAAATTCGTACCGTCAAGGTCTTAACAAAAAACGAGAATGATGATCAATTGACCGATACAAAAACTACACCTGTTGGCGGAGTATGGAGAGCAAGTCAGGAATAAAGAGCGAGTCCCAGCTAGTACTTTCCTTAAACATGTACAACTCCCTGAGGTCCGAAAGGAGGTACAGTCCAGTACTTTTGACACCGGTGTTAATGACCGTCCAACATTGGTGAGGAAGGATGTAAACTTGGGCTTGCACAGGCATGGGCAGTTTATTAAGGCTCCAAAGAAATAATGAATTCAAATTATTGTTCTGTTCATTTGATATTTTCCATTCTTTAATCGGGGTCGCACAAGGTTTAGGACTCCAAGGCTCCGGACCCAAAGAAGAGGGGTTCCAGAGATCCAAGGCCAAAACACTACATTAAAACAACTCTCAAAACCAGCAACAGTTTGATGTAGCTCAAAGAGTAAATACATTTATTAAAGTTAAAAATGTCAAAAAAGGTAGTTAATTTTCTAGCAAATATAGGCATCTGGACTTTCAAAAAACTGCGACATTTTGACACCTACAAACGAAAACAAAAAAACTAATGTTAATAATGTCGAAACTGACTTTTCACTTGTCTTGGAGGGCAGGGGGATTAAGGAGGGCAAATCAGGACAATTAAAAGCTCTATGTTGAATGCACAAGAGCCGAGACTAGCTTGGTCACAGTGAACTTGACATATTAACAAATATCACATGTCACAGCTTGAAACAGGAGTTTTGAGCAACCCCTCCCCCCCTGGATTAAGTCCGGGGGAACCCAAATGCATTTCCACAGTTAGCCATACTCCCGTAGAGTTTTCTCCACCATGTCTAGACGGAGCCCCCCCCTGGAAAATAGTCTCCTGGGACAGGGTGAAACGGCTGCGAGGCAGCCGTTTCACCATGGCTCGCGGAGAACGAATTAGTGATTCGTTTCAAAATTCCAGCTGTTTATCTCAAGATAATTCATCTGCTCGCAACATTGAGATAACAACAACAACAACAACAATAAATTTATAAATAAATTTATGCATCTTTTATTTATACAGATCTTTTGACTTGCGACTGTACAACTTGGGAACCCCTTTTCAAAAATCCAGGTATATATATATATATATATATATATATATATATATATATATATATATATATATATATATATATATATATATATAAATATATATATATATATATATATATATGCCATCTAGCTTTCTAGGCTATAAAGATGAGAAAGTTGTGAGTAGACAATGTGTCAAATATTACAATTTGGTCAGAATCCAGGTATGGATCAAGAAAAAACCTAAAATTATTATTAATACTTCTTACAAGATGTGTACAGTATCACACTCAGGAGTAGGTCTCCCTGGGAGGAAAACTATTTTCTGTTTCCTGGCATGGACTCTTTGCTGTCTTTTACTGCACAAGGGCAGTATCATTCTCTGCACTTGAAACTTGCTTTATTCTTTTTTAACTCTCAAGCTCTTTTGGCAGGGAGAGAGACTGGTAAGAATGGACTTCTTACCTGTTTTAATAACCAAAACAAGGAGAATTATTTTCACTTACCATAAATTATTTTAAACCATTACCAAACTATCAGCTTGGGGATAGTCACTGAAAGGTTAGTGGGGTCATGTGACATTTAAGCAGAGTGTGGTGGGTATCCATGGGAACCATGTGAGTATCAACCACCTAGCACCCTCACACTGATGATATTAGTGGAAATAAAGGAATACGGCTGTACCTATACTCACCTAAAGGGCAGGAGGGATTGGGGGGAGGGGAGAGGCAAGCATGGAACAGGATACTGGTAATAACTAGTGGAAAGCAAGACAAAAGGCAACTATCCTGGAATAAACATGAGAGCTGTAAAACACCCTGCTAATTTACATAGCCAACCCACAAGGACCACTGAGCACTATTGTCTCAAGTTTAACCTTTGCCTTAATTGCTGGTACTTTTAGCCACATAAAACAAACAACATTCCTTGTTGAAGTTCTAACAAAAAACTTTTATCCCACAGAAATTCATAACAAGTATTTTTGTTTGCACATATTCTCCAATCAATCACTTAATTAATTCATTTTGCATTTAATAAATCACGAGAAATACAAATGTATGTAAGCATTATCTACTTGAACAGCAGATTTCAAGCATTTTTCAATGTAGTGTCATAATAATAGGTACAGTACAGTACTTACAACATTAGCTGGACTATTCAGAAAGTAGAGAATTTCAGCACTACATCTTGCAGACCTTTGGGTTGCAGCAGGCACCAAGACAGTGGCTCAGCAATGGTCGTTTAACTAAGAGAAAAATATATTTCCAACTTCCATGACTTTATTTATGACTTAAATAGTCGAAAAAGGTTTTTTTTAAACTTTTTTTTAGCCTTGTAGCCTTGTAAATAGTATTTTAAATTAAAGGGAAGGTTTTAAGGTACAACGCATGTGCGCAGATTAAAATGCTTTATTTGCTTTCTTACCAATGTGATACATAGGTTGTTCTGGCCACTTAAAGGGGCTATGTTGCAAGGTTTCGCCTAATTATAGTAACTTTAATTCACACTTTTATCTGTAAAAATTCTTTTGTTCACTGAGAGAAACAGGACTCGAAATGGAACCAGTGGTTACGTACGCAATAGCTATTGCTTGTTTTGATTTAAGCTCTTTTCTCGAGCAAAACAAAATCAGAAAAATGTTAGGTTTGTCTGTGGCGGTAAAGTACAAAGCGAAGACTCTGGTACCACGTTAATATGCAGAAATGCACTCTATTTAGCCAACACAGAAGAAGAACCTTCGTCCATGACATTCCATGGTCAACTGATTTCTATCGCTGCCTGTACATATTGAGATATTTAGCCATACGATTTCAGAATCGGAAAAATAACTGGGCCAAAATCAAGACAAATAGATTATTAACATATGTGAAAAGTCTGAGACCATTTGGTGAACACAGCACTATCGTTCGTGACCATGATGAATAATTTCACAAGCAAATGAAGACATTTAGCAAACATTTAGAAAATGCGTACCTACTACTGCACCTCGAAACCGAAAGCGTCTGACAGCTTGACAGATACTCAAGTGGATTGTCGATTTAGACAGTTGTCGCGTTCGTTGTCACGGTTGATTGATTGCGTTGCGAGGCAAAATGACAGACGTTGGTAGGCGACAGTGACAATAAGCCACTGTGCATGCACCCCATCTTACATCCGACAAAATTTTGAATTTTTTACCCTATTGCCAAGAATAGTGTGCTGCCTCGCTAACGCTCGCCAGCAATAACCTGCTGAGTTAATTTCCTGGACGAGTGTCCAGAAAATGTAAAATGATATTACAGAATAAAGAGTTGTTGTTGAGCTGCTGAGAGAAAAGAATGAAGTTATTGAAGTAGAAAGATGCCAGGTTCCGGCGGTACCTTCCGTAGCGAGTTGCTCCGAGCTCCCCGTGCCGGTACACTTTTTAACCACATTTTGGGCAGTGTATCAATGTGTTGAATTATAAAAATGAATGTACGTAAGTTTTGCGGACTAGCTTTATTTAGACTGGAGACTTTTTAGAAGTCAGATCCAGTGTTAAATTTCCATTTCTTTGTTCTGCACAGACTGGGTCAAGAGTAACCTGTCCTTAGCAAACTCGACGCATCATCACACAGGAAACAATAGTTAATCAAATTGCTGAAGCTTTAAAAATAAATGCAAACTTTAAAGAAACAAGCAGAATTTCACTAAATATATAGATGAAACAGTAAATATATTCCCAGCGCAGCGTTGTTTGTATGTTGGCATTCTTTTACAAATTACAGGAAAATCTTCGAACTGTCCGGTGAGAACCTACATCTATCTCTTACTGAAATAACCCTTTTACTGACAGTCAATCGTCAATACACGTACAGAAGTTCCTTTTGCTTCAAATGCCAAATGCATACCATTTCGAATGCTGGTGCTTCTTTCACTTTGCCGCATCCGAGGCTATAAGCGAGTCCCATGACGCATTTATTCAGTTCTAGCTTTTTATTAAGTGAAAACGCGAAGCGATGAACGACGTATAGTTTGTTCCACTGATCTATTGAACGTTTACCGCTGGATCAAATATGTTCGCACATCGAGCGACTGTCTTTCGCTGCAGAATCTTTTAAAATGAGCCTTTGATTTTCCCTGTTACAATGGTTAGAGATTTCCGGTCATCTTCCCTGCCAGAACTTCCTTCAGTATCAGCGGGTGAGAATACGAACCTGCATTCAACAACCTTTATGATTTTCGATAATATCGTTTTTGCTTTTTGTTGTTTGTGCATCTGTTACTTCCTTCAGCATCAGCGGATGAGAATACGAACCTGCATTCAACAACCTTATGATTTTCGATAATATCGTTTTTGCTTTTTGTTGTTTGTGCATCTGTTACTTCCTTCAGCATCGGCGGATGAGATTCAACAACCTTATGATTTTCGATAATATCGTTTTTGCTTTTTGTTGTTTGTGCATCTGTTACTTCCTTCAGCATCAGCGGATGAGAATATTAGACTGTATTCAGCTATTAGACAAACACGTACACAGGAAAGGTTTGTCAATCAAAGTGCTGAAACCGTACAAATAAAAGGATCTATCTCTCAATCTACCGAGTAGCCAACGGTGAAACTCTTCCAGCTATCGGAGAATATGGTAAGTGAGAATCTTTCTCGGTTTTCAGTATTAATTATTGCCTTGGTAGAACATATTCACTCTTGCCCACTCATAAGCTCTTCCTCTAGATAGTCAAATCTCACGAGTGTAAATTTATGTTTTTGTGGATCAAAATTATCAATAGGGTATTTCAAAGAAAAAAATTAAATCATAAGACTTTGAGTGTCGTTTTCAGTGTTTTCTCCAATTAGTCATGTAAACACACTCTGTTGATCTGTTCTACAATAATGGTATCAACAAATACCCAGTCATTGTTGAACAAGTGCCAAGTTACCATGTCAACAGTATAACCTGTTAAAGACGCCCTTTTATTTTACCTTTAAGTGCTTATAACTAAAAAAAGAAGAGCTCAGTGATCCCCATTTGTTATTATCGAACTATCATTTGCATGCTAAGATAAGTTTCTTACAACATTTTTCAAAGTTTATGATGGCTCTGAACACCCTCCCAATCTAGTATATTTTCTTCGTCACCTAGAGACGTTCAGTTAAAATTTGTGTGGGGTTTCATCCCACTATTCTTGGTTTTCACGTGACGTCATCAAATTCGAAAATCATAAATTGTAATGCCTTCTGAATTTATATGTCCACCAGGTTGAAGATGACTTAAAAATAAATCTTTTCACAAGTATCCAACCCGGTAGCGTCTTTCGTTTTGAAAATACAGCATTTTGAATTTCTGACTTTTCACCCTACGTGACACCAACATGGCGTCCGTGACAAAGCTTTTTCCTATGAAACAAGGGCCTCTCCTCGTGATTTTTGGCACTTTGGGCAGTTAAAGTATTAGGAATGCAGTTTATGCGAATGAATAGTAGTTCACGAGAGAAAAGTAATCGCTTTCAGAGCGAAAGTGAAGTCCAGATGTTTTTATTGATTTCCGGCGGCCATCTTGGTGCCCCTCATCTTGGTGCCCCTCGGAGGTGCTTCGGCGAATAATTCAACAACGGGATACTGCACAGATCTGAGACTTAGCGAAGTTTTTTATTTGTTACTCTTTTATAACATTACAAATTATTGGCTTCTTTCACTAAATAGTTTCGATTCTAAAACATTATATATTGGTGTCCCTCCGGGATGGCGTTTCCATACAAAGCTCTGTAAATTTGAGTCGAATGCTTCGGCGAATAATTCAACAACGGAATATTGCACAGATCTGAGACTTCGCGAAGTTGTTTATTTGTTACTCTTTTATAACATTACAAATTATTGGCTTCCTTCGCTAATTCGTTTCGATTTTAGACCATTTTAAAATTTTATGGCGTGACAGTGAAAACCAAGAATACTGTCATGTAGGCCCGGATAGAAGTGACGAAGTGACTTTCCAATTCCCAGGTTTAACACTGTCAAGTATGGCAAGCATAGCATTAGATATTTAGGCCCTTATCTTTGGGGAACGATTAGTAAGGAATTACGAAATCAGGAGAGCGTTCAGTCATTTAGGAGGGCAATACGCTCTGTTGATGTACTGGACATATTGGATGGAATGTGCAAATGCTGTACATGCTCATTAAAATACTAAGCTTGGAAGGAGTAGCGGCGACAATGGACGTAATAAAGCTGGCGGATGCTATAGTGTGTGTGCCATTAAGTGACCCTTAATTGTCTTCTGCCATGTTGGAGGACCACTTCGATGGGTTTTCTTCTCTGTTCTCTCTGCGGGCATTGAAAGAGCTTTTAAAATAATAACTCGAGTTTTTCTTAACGTTGTGAATTAAAATCAGAAATAAAGGTAATTTACAGTGCTAGTTTGTCTCAGTTGTGCTATATTTAAATCCCAAGCCCCTTATCTTTCGAATTGGTTTTAGTGCTGGCCTGCAACGATTTCATTTTTTGAGGTGACTGAACCAAAAGTGATTTAAACCCACTACCTTTACCCGGAAGAAATTTAAAGGACTCGTAGTGCATTAATCATGTGATTAACTTGTTTACTCTCTAGCCGAGTCTACTAATAAAAAAAAAAATCTTCTTTAAACGGCACACTGCTATGCGTTTTAATTTCTACTGCGAATGGCCCATGACTTTGCACGAGATTGATAACACTGGCATTTTGTTTAGCTTTTGATTTTCCTAAAATGCAACAAGACAGAATGGAGATCTCCGACCGCCAGTAATCAACTGATGTAACGTGAGCAACGTGTGCTCTTGAGAAAATTCCCATTACTTCCTTCAGCACACTGGGTCAAGATTATTAACCTGTGTCTGGCGCTATTGTGCAAGAACTAAATGTTATGTTGATTTTATCGCTGAAACAGCGGAAAACAATAACTCCTTAACTTTCTTCTAGTGAATTATTTGCTATTTTTGTCTAGAAAACCATTCGCCATGAGTCTGAATAGGTTTTATCCCTTGTTTTTCTTTATCAATTAGTCACAAATAGTTTAAAACCCATTTTTCATGCTCAGACTACGAGAGGAGAAAAACTCTTACTAAAAGAATATATCAGATTTACTGAAACTGAAATATGGAGTACTACACGAAGGAACTGACTCGTATATTGCCTTGTGTTAGGCATCCAAACTAGCGATTTAAGAGGGGTATAAACGTTCGCCTATGCATAAAATCAGGGTTTACTTGAAAACGGTCCAACAACAAATTGATTTTGCAACATCGCGTGTAATGCGTTTTCCAATGTTTGTATGAAATATTAAACTGATTCACACCGTCTTTATATTTTTACACGACATCTTTTTTTTAGAAAAAAACGAAGACTTACAATGAAAAACCGGACTACGTGATATAAACCCACCTCATTTATCCAGAAATTTAAACGAATTGTAGTTGAAAAGTTAATTAATCACTTTGTGATTAACTTGTTTACTCTCTAGTCTACTAAGAACGACACAGAATTTCTAACGCGTATGGCTCACTGACTTTGCACGAGATCAATAACACATTTTGTTTCAGTTTTGATTTTCCTGACAACAAGGCAGACTAGAGATCTCCAGCCGCCAGTAATCAATTGATGTAACGTGAGCACCCGCAATAAATCTTGAGATAATTCCCATTAATTACTTCCTTCAGTACACGTCAAGATTATTAACCGTGTGTCTGGCTCTGAGACAAGAAATAAATGTACTGTTATGTTGATTTAATCGCTGAAACGGCAGAAAACAATAACTCCTTAACTTTCTTCTGTAAATTATTTGCTATTTTTGTCTAAAAAAACATTCGCCATGAGTCTGAAAAGGTTTTATCCCTTGTTTTACTTCAGTCAACTAGTCACAGATAATTTAAAATAACCATTTTTCATGCTCAGACTACGAAAGGAGAAAAACTCTTGCTGAGAATATGTCAGATTTACTCAAAATGCAGCTTTTACTGCGAGCCGAAATATGGAGTACTACACGAAGGAATTAACTCGTTTTTTGGCTTGTGTTAGGCATCCAATAGAGAGGACATAAAGGTCAGCCTCTGCATGCATAAAATCAGGTTTACATGAAAACGATCCAACAGCAAAATTAATTTTGCAACATCGCGTGTTACGTTTTCCAATGTTTGCTTGACAATGAGTCATATTCCACATGAAATATTAAACTGATTCACACCATCTTTACATGACATCTTTTTTTACAAACAGACAAAGACTTACAATGAAAAACTGGACTACGTGATGTAAACCCACTACCTCAGTCATTTATCCAGAAATTTAAAAGAATTGCAGTGAATTAATCATGTGATTAACTTGTTTACTTTCTAGTCTACTAAGAAAAAAGTTAAGCGGCACTCTGCTGTGTCATTAAAAAATTTCTAACGCGTATGGTTCACTGGCCTTGCACGAGATTAATAACACATTTTGTTTCGCCTAACCGACAACAAGGCAGACTAGAGATTAAGCACCCGTAATTAATCTTGAGTAAATTCCCATTACTTCCTAAAGCACACTGGGTCAAGATATTTAACCCGACTTCAGCAAACACGAGGTAGCAAAACACGCCAAGCTACCCAATCAAAACAATACCTTTGTTACTAAAGCTGGGTTTGAATTTACTTGTTTGTGCCAATTTTTAAATTTTTTTAAAGTCAGGCCCGTAGCAAGGCTAAAATAACTTGGGGGCGAGCAAATTGGCCAAGCAAAGCTACCCCCCGTCAAAAAATAAACATTAGGGAGATTAAGCAACGACGACGGGGACGTCAACGAGAACGTAAAAAACAATATGTTTAGTAAGAAAAACAACAACTCTGCATTTCTGCCGTCCCTGCACGACCACGACGTGAAATGTCCTAATTTCACTTTTAAATGATGTTTTCGCGACCGTCCGCCGTCGTGTTACAAAGATTCATGTCAGATAGATACTAATGCTGTTCACAGTGGTTTATAATATGTTGATTTCGATCCATTATGGTTCTTTCTAATTCAATTTCTAATTCAGTGCCTTCGTCGCTGTTGTAACAAACAACAGTTAGCGGGGGGAAACTGACAGGTAATCCCGCTGCCCTGCCCCTGCTACGGGCCTGAAAGCTAATACAATGTTCAAAGAGGAGTTTTTTAAAATACTATTAAAATCCTCCCTTCAGCGCAGTGGGTTAAAAATGTTGAACTGCCTTCAGCAAAGCAAGGAACTTCTTGTCAATCAAACTGCTGAAACGGTACAAATAAAAAGGGATGTTGCTCATGGCCACATCTGTTGCACTCGAGTGATCTGCAGTAACTGTTGGTGAAGCTTTGGAGAAAATGGTAAGTGAATATCTAACTCAGTAATGTTATTGCTTGGGTAGAAAATTTAGTGATGTTTGTGAATTCTTAGTCTGTAAAATGTTCAACAGCTGCGTGCTATAAGAACTGTATGGATACCAGTTAACATGTAAATTTGTAAATCCCGTTACTTTTCCTTTTTCAGGCTACTTCTGGGTTGCAAATCCTGCTCGGCGTTGTTCTTCTTTCCCTTCTTGGAGTCCAAGTAGATTGCAAGGTATATATATTACGTTTATTTGTCCTAAGTCTGGCTTTGAATCAGGTCGCATTGATTGGGAGCCCCCTGTTGGAATGAGCAAACTTACAAAACATTGTTTTACATCCGCGTTTGAAAAAAGAAAACGCATTCATTCAGGACAGTCATTGATATGGGTTATTTCAGTTATTCTTTTTTTCCTTTTTTCTTAACGAAAAACATGATTTCTGCTATATTTTTTGGCCAGTTAAAATTTATGTCTAGAAAAAATATGCCGTGCGATACTTGTATTTAAGTCTTATGTAACTGACATTTAATTTTCTTCCCCATATTCATAGGTTGAACAGTATACTCTCCAATTTACCGAAAAAGGGAAACAGGTCAGGGAGGAGGTGGATGTTGATGTAGAAAATGGAACAGAAGTGATTAAAGTGCCTGGACACAATGGTAAAGAGCCAATGGATGTAATGAATGACTTCGTTGCTGTAAGTGTTAAATGGCACCAATCTGTTTAAATGCAATTTTCTCAAGAAACGTTACAACAGACCAAAATCTTTCAATCTCTGTAAGTCGATTTTGAGCTATACTTTTTACTTGTTTATTGTATAATTAAAATTTTTAATTAATAGTTTCATTATTATATTCATATTTAATATTTTTAAAAGAGTTAAAACTCTTTTACTCCTTTTCTTGTTCACCCTTTGATTTCTCAAGAAACGGACATTAGCTTACTATCCCCCCCCCCCCGCCACACACACAAACACAAACATACACTACTACTACCACCACAACCACATCCATCCATCCATCCACCCACCCATCCATGCATGCATCCATGCATCCATGCTTCCATCCACCCATCCATGCATGCATCCATGCATGCATGCATGCATCCATCCATCCATCCACCCACCCACCCATCCATGCATGCATCCACCCATGCATCTATCCACCCATCCATTTAATTCATCCATCCATCCATCCATTCATCCAAGTGGAGGAGAATTAAACAACGAGCACTATGGTATTCAAAATAATCAGAGGAATGTCACCAATCTGTTTTAATGCAATTTTCTCAAGAAACGTTGGACAACAGACTAAAATCTTTCAATCTCTGTAAGTCGATTTAGAGCTATATTTTGTACTTGTTAATTGTATAATTAAAATTTTTAATTAATAGTTTCATTATTTTATACATATATTATAATTGTAGCTGGATTTTTGAAAACCATGTCGCTCTGAGGATTAGCGTCTGGGGTTGTGCTTCTCCTTGGTTTTTAAAAACAAGACTGTTGCTGGTCTTTTTTCCTTTCGCTCTCGTTTCCTTTACCTTTTCTCTCTCTTGTCTGTGATTTTCGGGCTATTCGGGGTCAAAGAAAGCCGTGTTCGAGCTTGTTGTAGTGAAATTTCTGTAATTTTTATCAGACAAAGTTTTAAAAATTCAGCTATAATTTAAATATAATTTAACTATAGTCTAATGTATAGCTTTCTATTTCTTTATGTTCACAGGGTCTGACAGCTCGCCGTCTTCCGACAACCCAAGTTTGTTACGTGTCAAAGTTGGACTCGACTTTACCTTCCCCACAAAAACTGAAGCGTGATATGGAATTAGTAAGTTTTGTTTTAATTTTAATAGACATTATTATGTACACTAACAATATTTTAATGAATCTATTCAAAACGTAGCTATGATAAAATTTGTACTACTCATTTAATTTAGATAAACGATAATGATAAAATTTCAGAGGACCACTGTATTGGGATACTGGATATCAAAACAATGTCCACGTTTAAATGGCAGAAAATTATAGATCAAGTGTCCAAACATAATGTCAAGATCATCCTTGCCTTACTTGCTGATTGTGCTATTGTTAAACAATAAGTTGAACCTCAAGCCGGGAAAGTTATTCGTTTACGAGCTCTCTATCAAAAAGAGACAAAAGGATAAATTATCACTCTTTTGTAGTTTTCTTAATTTAATTCTTACACGTCATTAAAACGCATATTTATAGGCATCACAGCAACCCTTGTCCCCTGGGGAAACAAAGAAGGAAACGACAACGAAAGTGCTGGGGCTGGCAAACAGGTTGGCATTACCGCAGAGGATTCTGGACTTCTGTGGCAGTTTTCCAATCTACAACGTTGAAGAAATCTCGTTGGACGCAAAGAACGCTTCCGTCCACAACACCCAAGGTATGAAGAAATTTAAACAGATATCATCAGTCCAACACCTAAAATTGTCCTTTCGCATCCTTGTTAGTTTATGTCAATAGTTGAAACATTTCCTCCACCTTCTGTTCAAAGTCAATTAAAAGGCATTTATATTTTCTTTTTGGCATATTGGGGGAACAAATAACTCACAGGAAATATTGTTCAAGCTTCATTTACTAGACTGATATCAAATTGTACGATAGCCGTCAATTATTCTTTAGTTTTTTTTTTGTCAATTTTTCAGCCTACTCGCAACAAAACAGCACTCGAACTTCGTTGTTTCTTCTTAGAACACAAAATACACACATTATACATACGGTTTGTATTTCGATGTTATTCTGAACCATTAGACCAATTTTCTTGGAACACGCACACTGTCTACTGTGTAGAAAGCAATAAGCAAAATTATTATTTAGAGATAAAATACAGGAACGCTTTTTTACTCAGAAAAAGTCATAATTCGCTATTAAACTAAACAGTGACTGAGTCGTCGAGGAAAATTGTCAGGATTTTGTTCATTGAATCAAGAGGTAGATTATGCCAGTGTTGGAAACATCTTCTGTCTAACTGGTTTTTCGTGTCAACTTTTATTAAACATTTCCAAGCATCTGCTCGTTACAGTCTTTGGATTAGATTTGGGGATACAAATTTTCCTTATTGCATACACAAGACAGTGATCACTCATTCCAATATCAGAGACTCCGTAGTTCGAAAAGTTCTATGGGTTATTAGTTAAGAACAGATCAATGCGCGTTGGTTGGTCAATTAATTGGCTTTATTGGCAGTCAGCGAAACTTGGCTAAATAGAGTACAATATGGGAAATATCCCCTTTTTATTGTCAAAACTGGTTCCAAACAATAGTTAATAATACGTACAACAAAACATACTTTATGTCCATGTAAAGGCCATTGACCAAAATGATTTACAAATCGTTAATTAAAATGAAGAGAGAATGAGGCTTCGATCGATGTATTTTGCAGCAAATTTGTGACATATTTAGCCAAGATATCGCTTGTTCGAGGAAAGTGGATTTGCGGGGGTAAGGCGGGGTAAGGGGTAAGGCGGGGTAAATAGAGTACTTTCGTTATTACTCATCAAACTCATGAGTCAAAATTTATTCAGATTTGGCCACCAATATTACCGCTTTTAATGTCTCACACGCTTTCTTGTTCATCTCCAAAGTTTTCCTTCCACGGAAACGATCGTTTGCAAACTGACACTTGGCAAGTCGCTTTTAGTTATCATTACAATATCCACGTTTTTTGTTATTTCTTACCAAGGTCATGGACGTTACAAGCGGAAACTACAGTTCCCGACAGCCTGTTCTCTCACAGACAAAGCCAAGATGGAATTTTGTTTGGATATGTATGGTTCCAAAATTGGTCATTTGCGGCTGTTACAGAACATGTCATGCCAATGGACTTCAAGTAACTGCTACTACATCGTGTATTGTCAAAAAGACATTTTTGGTGGATACAACTGTCAGTCTTATAATCATGTTTACAAGAGCTATTGTTGTAGTTATACCTGCTGATTTTTTTTTCTGATATATTGATAGAGTTGGAACGGTAAAGTCTCGATCTCTCGTTGTAATAGACTGTTTGTTGATAAAGGCCAGTCCTGTTGCCACGACTCATTTAACCCCACCCTAGTAAGAGCTGAAAATTTGTCCCGACACGTGTCACATGACTGATTTTAAAATAAAGAAGAATAGTAAGTGTTCTTTAATATTGGTTTTAAAACGATGTTGGCTTTTGTTCGCTCGCAGTAAAATTAAAAACATGGCTAAGTAAGTGTTAAGCTTAAAACGAAAACGCGGCTAAAATCAATATATATTTTTAAAGAATCAATAATAATCTTCAAGATACTCGTGAGACGCTTTAAAAGAGCGTATACTGTTAATGGGACACTGTCCTGGCTGAAATAACGTGTTTTTCATGAACTGTAATCCACTTCAATCCTTGCAATCCTGCACTTTATCTCCAAACTACTGCTTTTGTATTGCTCTATAGAATCTTTTTATCCCTAGGGATTATTATAGGTTTTCAGTGGTTCGTTGTGAGGAGGACTCTCCAAGGTTTACGCCTGAGTTAGGTAAGTTTGGGTAGCTTAGTACTTGCAACAGGTCTGGTCAATCAAAATTAATGCAAAATAATAACGCACTTGAGCAATCAGAACTTGAAACAAGCAAAAACAAAAACAAAAAAGAAACGAAAAGAAAGCCGGACCGTAGTCGACTTAGTTGAGGTCACGATTGGTTTTGATTTGGTTCCTGATTGGTTCAAAGAGCTCGTTGCAGTAGATTTTGTTTGAGTCAGGTTAAAAATCGCAGTCACTGCAACGTCAAATGTAATAGGTGGTTTGCCATAAAATTCATTGTAAACTCTACAATAGACTGTTCACAGTCCCCTATTTTTCCGTGTGATCAGTCGAGAATGATCGCAAGTTCGAGTCAGCCGCCATTTTTGTTTTTCATGGCGAGTGAAAGCTGGGGAGAGTGCAAAAATCCCGCGGGGACGGGCGTTGGGGGTTACAGCGTGAGCTGTTTTTGTACTCTCCCCAGTTTTTATCGCGCCGTGACATCCAAGATGGCGGCTAAATAAAGAATCGAACTCGACGAACATACGGGAAAATAGGGGACTCTGAACAGTCTAACTCTACAATTAAAACGTAAGTTCTTTTAGCATATTCTTAATGAATTTATACATTTTAGGTCTTCATGGCACACATAGCAAAGTTCTTGATATACCGCATTTGTTCGAAAAAACGCCTAAGACGTTTAAGACTCAGTTTAAGTCTCAGTGGCTTTAAGCAGGCGCCCATTACTAATGGGCTTCTGCTTTAAGAAATTATGAATCGAGAGATATTTTACTTGCATTGAGTTTATTTTGGTCTTATCCTTCAGTCCCTAGCTGAATTATGGTCGTTTCTCTCGAACAAGTACCCAACCGCGCACTTACTATAGCATTGCTTTTTTGCCATTGTATTATCAATAAACTGACTTGAACTGTGCCCAGCTAGATGTTTTGATCAAATCAATTTATTATGAATTATAAGTAGCAAATAGTACACAAACGTGGCCGATGGTACTAATGAATAGAATTGCCTAAAAATATAGTACTTTAAAGAAAACTAAACTGGTAAAATTGCAAACCACCTATACGAAGGTATCCAAGATGATTGCAAACCGTTATTAATAAAATGAATGGAGTCAGCTGTAGAATGTAATAGGTGCAGTTTAGTGGCATTGATTATGATTTGCTGTGGTGTGTGACAATGACGTAACAGAATCAGCTTATTCAGAGAATGTAAGAAGTCTACTTCAGTTCCTGTGGAAATCAGAAATAAATTGTGTGTAATTCAGCTATGTTTATATTTTCTTTTATCCCCTCAGTGATTCCAGTCTTTCTCTATTTTCAATTTATATAATTAGAATAAGGACTCGTTGCCCTGTAACCTACGAATAACACACGGAACATAAGTATACAAAGAAAACTCAAGTAACAAGTGGAATAGTCACGCAATACTTTCGAGTGCTGAAAACATGTCTTAGAGTGACATGATGTTTCTTAGTGTACATATACATTTATTCATGGCAGAGCACCAATAAACATTGCATAACTTATTAACCTCAAGACTTTATAACTTTGGTGCCATTTAAAATCTTCCGAAGATTTCCGACAATCTACGAAAGTTTAATTGGTTAGATCTTTGGTCCATTCCGCGGTTTTGGGCCCAGTCCTGGCCACATTTACGGCTCCCACTGAACAATAACAAAAAACTACAAAATTATATTTATGAGAGATACGATCGAATCGGCGCAACTCTCCCGACAGGTAACTTAAGATGTTCCGGAAATTTTTGATGATTGTCTGAAGTCAAGAGCATTTTAACGTTTTCGGTCATTTTGCGAAATTTTCCGAAAATTGCCGAAGCGTCGAGAGGTGTCGATTGTAGCCCACTTACATTTCTAGAGTATCATAATATCAGTAATACGAATACATGAAGTGAAAAACCCTCCTGAACCCCATACATACGAGTAATACATACTAATTATACAATGGATTTGAGTGGTATACCGAAAAATATCCCACGAGTGCCTTGATTTTTCTTAGTATACACAAGAGTCTTTAGACGAGTGTGTAAAAAAGGAAAATTAGTCACGAAGACCCTTCATGTTTCAAACTTTGTCAATATCAAATACATATGCAACATCAAGATAAAAAATATAACACTAATATTTACAAACGAAGTTTTTTTCAGTACACAGGGTGTAAACAAAGGCTATCAGCACATCACAGAGAACAAACATACATGTACATGAAAATTAAACCAATCAGAAAATACGAAAGAACTAATAAAGCAAGCCGGGCTGACTGTACAACTGGGATTATAATATTCTTTCCAATATTTCGTCGGGCACGGCCTGACTTCTTCAGAGAATAAAATGACTACAAGAAAAACGTTACAATATAAATCGCCAAGTTTTATTCCCTGAAGAAGTCAGGCCGTGCCTGACGAAATATTGGAAAGAATATTATAATCTCAGTTGTACAGTCAGCCTTGCTTTATTAGTTCTTTCGTATTTATATCAAATTTGCTGACTAGATCCATCAGGATCCCACGCTTTTGCATTGTCCGTTGGCCCTTGCAGATATTTCCAGTGTTCAATCAGAAAAACCGGAATTTAATCTGTCAACAAATGTACAGTGCAACACAACTTTGAATCAGTTGAACATGCAGCCTGCGAGCAAACTATCGGGCTCAGGGATTGGGATAGGGGGAGGGGGGAAGGAGCTCCTTTCCCTCCTCCTCCCCCACCCCCTCTCTCTCCCCCTCTCCCACCCCCACTGGTAATCATATTGTCAATTTATTCCCCTTTTTACTGCCGATTCTTTACAATGCCTGTGTCGGAGCAGTCCTCGCTGCCTGTGGTGAGTAATTTCAAGACATTTTTTAAAGAAGGAACAATAGAAACACACGTCAAAACAGCGTCGTTACTTCAGCCCGTCGGATTTAATAAAACATTTGGAATTCGGGACTGGACTTCTGTGGATTATGGACTGTGGAATGCGTGTCATATTAATGTCGATTTTTACTGACTTTATTGCTTTTTGTGGTTACTCGGATTGGACGACTCGATTGTCAAGGCAGTTCTGTTTGTACGTGCGCGCTTTGGATCCGTGGGAAAGGTAAACGAAGCTTTCTAGTTCTTTTTACTGCTTTCCCAAGCACAGCTTTCACCAAATGTGGCGAAGTATTGTTTTCAAAGATTATTTTAGGTGCTTTCGTAGTTTGGAAAAAGGTTTTAGTGAAAAATCGAGCTGTGAATCGAAGTGTTTGTTTGCAGACCATGAGCTATCCAAACTCATGATTCAAACGCCGCCAGCATTTCATTTCTGTACCTTTGACCATTCAGAACTGCTTTTTTGATTAGCGAAAGCATTATGCGAATCATCTTTCCGGATAAGATTGGCGTTCTATTACACAGGAAAAGTCGGCAATTTTAGAAAGCCATAATAAAATAGGTTGCTGAATTGAATTATTTTGTGATGTTTACGTTAAGCTCAGACCGCCCTCCCCCCTCCTTAACGTCCACTTATAATTTTGCTCTCCCGTATTGTTTATATTGAGCCACCGAGCTTTTATACGTGTGCGTTTTTTATATTGTATGCGCTTTCATAATAAAGATATTGAAAAGAACATATATTAAATCAACTGAACCTTTGTCTTCCGAGGAACGGAAGAAGATGACGATGAAATTGTTTCTGGGATTTCATGTGACAATTGTGAGGCGTGGTACCACTGTAATTGCGTACCAAATACACACAACTCACCAAGTGAGGACGAATTCATAGAGGAAATCAGCTGGGTTTGCCATCCTAAAAGGAGTTTTTTATCAAGTTCTGTTGAAGCTACAATACTGTCGTTTAAGTTTTTCTTGTGTGTTGAAACTGAATAGCTTTATTGTCTCAAGCTACAGTATTGTCAATTAGGTCAACTTGGTGTTGAAATTTGAAAAAAATCACGGTTCACAAGCTGCCGGACAAGGGGATGTGTCCAGGGATGTGTGCACAGATGTAAAATGTAACTGCCACGAACGCAAAATAGTTTAAAGTTGAGAACCTGTAAAGTTCTGTTCCTGTTCTGTTCAAGCTCATGAACGTGATTGAGACAGGACATCTGGTTTTGTATTAACTTTGTAAGAGACTTTGTGGGGAATATTTTTTCGTTTTCTATTGAACTGTTTTAATATGTTCTCTTTATGTACTGAATTAAAACATAAAGTATTGAAACTATTTTCAGTTTTCTTAAAAAAAGACATTATGTGAGTTTTGGCCCAAATGCCCCACACTAACATCCAAAACTGGACTTTTTCTTATCCCTACCTCCCCGTCCCCCCCCCCCCCCCCCCCAAAAAAAAAAAAAAACGTTCGGTGGACGTTAAGCGGGGAGCAAGGGAATATGTCGACGGCCCCTTATAGAAAACATATTTTGGATTCAGTGGTAATATAAAAACAGCTTGCTATCAAATTACATTTCACATGAAATTTGCATACAACAAAATTGTGTATTTGCGACAACACTTTGAAGAAACTGTGAAGCCTGGAAAAAACTTATTATAGATGGCAAAATCAAAGCATTTTTTAAAGAACCAGCTTTAAGTTATGGAAACATTTCATTTCGATTTGGTCTTAAAATCACGGAGAGATTTTGGTGAATGCGTCACGCAACGCTTATTTACAAAATGTTTAACCAATTCATAGCAATTATCACCAAAGATTTGAAAACTTTACAAAAATCCCGGATCTCCGGAATGCGATTTCCTGTTTATTTAGGGCCTACAAAACGTTATGGCAATCCGGGAAGGAGGGGGTATCTGGGTTAAAAGTCAAGGTGCGAGGGTGGGTCTGCCTGGCCGGGAAATCCGGGCGGGGGAGGGGTAAAAAAATCTTGCATCCGTCGGGGGGGGGGGGGAATTTTTTTTCTGGAATAACCCATTTTACACAGGTTGCATGCGATCAGTACTAACACAGGAATACTAATTCTTTATATTGATTATCAATTTCCTCAGTTTTTACAGCATGTGGGCCACATGCAGTCCTCGACCGCCTATTTTTTTAAGTAGTCTTTTCAAATGTAACAGAAATAATTCACGGCTTGGAAAGTAATAGACGAGTGTGGATTTGATCGGGAATCAATAAATTAAATATTTAAAGCGAGTACAGAAAAATCGGTAACTTCAATCAACGCGTCTTAGAGTCTCGTGTGCATGAGTATAGGATAAGTGTAGCCTCTTGTTAAATAATAGTTTCCTGTTGGTGAAATTCGTCACACACCTCATGTTACGCCTCATGTTTCAAACCTTGTACAAATCCAAAAAATGTGTAACATAACACATCGCAGCAAAAGCACGCGAATGCTCACCGAAAGACAACGTACAGGATTTGTTGACGTGGCGTCGAGAGATGACAAAATCTCGGATTATAAGATGGTAACCACGAGATAAAACGAATTTAAAGTAAGAAAGCGTAACCTAAGTTTGCTACTACATGATTCAAGGTGAATCAAGGAAAGGGATCCTATTGCTTTGCAATTGTAACAGCAAATTGACAAGAGTGAGGCCGGGTTATAGAGCTACAAGAGGCAAAATGCGCGTCACCACGAGTGATAATAATAATCATATGATAACAACTTAATAATATCCACGATTTGGTCATGGCACTTTACAATAAGAAATTAATAAGATATCTACGAGTAAAATGTTAAAAAGATAAACTTGATATAGAAACTGGCATGAAATATACAAGAAAAAACGTTTTTAAACTATTTAATAATTCATCAAAACAAAGAGAAAAAAGAACAAAGAAAATCATAAGCGTGACGGTGCTTTGGAAATCCGATCATAATTAGCAAAGATTTTGGGGATTTTATCCCTTAGTTTGCTCTGTATTTTAATGATCGTTTGAGAAGCTGAATCAAACACTCGAAAGAGAGTTTCATCACGTATCCAAACACCTCGAAGTTAGTTTAAAAAATACTCGGCTGCGCCATACAAACATAATGTTTGATTTTCTTATCTGCGCCTCGTTTTTTTACCCACTTTCCCAATGAAACACTCTTCCTCGTGTTTGATATATTACTTAAAATGATAATCACCATTATTGTTAAATTAAGAGTACCTATTTACAAATTGGGAGAAAATGTGGGCTTTCAACTGAGATGGGTTTTTAAGTTTCTGACATATCTAAGGGGTGGACCATTAGAAATCCTGGGAGGGGGGTCAAAAATTTGTCAGTGTATGAATTTTTTTTTCGGCCTGAGTTTCCTGCAGGATTTTTTTTTCTGGGAGGTGCAAGCCTGCAGGTTTTTTTTTTCTGAGATCTTCTTTATAAATGCGTGCAAGCTCCAATTTTTTTTTATACTTGGCCCAATCCATTTTTGTTATTAAACGCTGGACAGTCGATTTAAGTCAGACTGTCGAACCTTTGCATAAAAAAATGGAGAGAAATAAGGATTGAGATGGAGTGGTCGAGCGCCGAAGGCGCGAGCCGCAAGGGGGGTCTGGGGGCATGCCCCACCAGAAAATTTTGAAAACTTGATGCTCTGAAACTCCATTTCTAGTGTTCTGAGACAACAATTTCTGTCAAAAATGTTTGGCAAATTGATGTGGCTTCGCGTCGCTTTGCGTCTCTTTGTGTGGCTCCACATACAAGTACTCGATTTCATTTTATATTTCTTGCTGTTTCTTTAGTTTATCTGGATATCAGAGTTAAGTATACGCAATTTCGCCTTGTATAGTAAGTATTATGAGAATTTGACGAAAAATTACAGAACCGGATGTCAAAATCTGGATTTTTCCTATGCCGATCACATTGGTCGGGATTCGGGATTTTCAAGCAAAATCGGGGTAATCTCGACGAAATCGGGACGGTTGGACAATCTGTAAACTAATGTTTTTAAAAAAATACTTGCGTGTAGTAGAGCAGGTTACATATTTTGTGATGTTTACATAAACAAGGTTTTGGTTATATTAAAATATTGGTACATGTACCAGATCAGGGGCGGATCTAGGGGAGGGGTGCAGGGGATACGCACCCCCCCCCACTGAGATGACCTATGCGTTTTTCGCTTTTAAAATTTGTTTACGTCACCCTTCAGTTACGTCATTCCTTAGAGGTGCACCCCCTCCTAAGAAATACACCCCCTCCAAAGAAAAATCCTGGATCCGCCCCTGCAGATAGACCTTTGAGGCAGGTAATTTTTGATAGCATTTGACTCAACCTGAAGTTGCTTTTTGATGAATTTTACTAACAGAGAGCATGTCATACTCTCATATGTTCCAGTTTAAAATAAATAAATAAATAAATAAATAAATATAGGTATATATAGCCAGTTAGCTTGCAGGATTTAATTTTTTTATGGTCAACTGCTTGCAGGAATTTTTTTTGAGACAATTTTCCTTTGCAGGATTTTTTTTTTGGTAATTGTCACCCCCCCTCCCAAGATTTCTAATGGTCCGCCCCTAAGCGTGCTACAATTCTTAAAACAGGAGAGTGTTTTTCACTCAACCAAACACTCAACTGAAATTATAAAAGAAATAAATGGCTGACTTCACCCAGTTTGAAAATCAGAGTTCCTCAGGGACAGTCCAAAGTTTCAATATCTCCTTTCAAGTCTTTACTGCACCTTTCAATAACACGCGAACTCTCAAGTTCAAGCCCAGCTTATGTTTACGTTTTACGCTGCTGTCAATCATAATTATGGTAACTAAGATTGGACCCCTGAAAACAGAAACTGACAAACTGGATTGAAATCCACCAATCACAACCCACAAACATGACCTTTGACCCTGCTGAGTTGTGTACAGTATCATAGCCTGTTCCATGCGTTAAGTTTGTGGCGCGCGAAAGAAAAATCGGGCGCAAGAGAAAAAACGAGGGGAGGTTGGGGAGAGAGTTTTCCCTCGAGTCGCTTTTCGCTGCTCCCCACAATCTAAAGACCCTGGCACACTACTGGGTATGAGAGAAACGTATGAGTTGCGTATGAAAATTCATAAAATAATTTTTATATGCACAAAATGCCCTTGAAAATACAGCGTTTGACCAGCGTACTTGACCTATGGGTAACGTACCTCTAGCGTAACTCTCGCGTATTCAGCGTATGCCTAGCGTATGCTTAGCGTATACAGCTGTTTCGAGAAAGGTTGTCGGAAAAAAGCGTAAAAGTGCACGCGACAATCCAGAAAGGTATTGTGGGTAGTCATCCACCTTATATCCAACAAGAGGCTCCTAACAGCCTTTACTCATGCGCATGCGTAAGTTAGTTTTGTGATATATTTTAAACATGATAAACATAAATAAACATAGATAAACATGATAAGATGTCCGACATGGCGAAGAGTACTCTTTTCGTTCAGTCATCGTTCCTGCAAACCACGTTGTTTACTATTGAATGTTTTGGAAATGAAGGCTGTACCACAATGAAGGGAATGATTCTTCTAAGTCTTATATATACCAAACATGAACATTGCTAATGTAAGTAGGGTTGTAGGAGACGCTGTCGTGACACTTGAGTACCGTTCTTTGACCGGAAGTGAGAGTAGCCGGAAGTTGCTAAACAGGAAGTGTAGTGGCAAAGCAATAAACCGGATGTGTACAATTTAAAATATGCGTGCATAAATTTGCATGCAAAATCGTGACACAAAAAATAAAAATAACAAAAATAACAAGAAAAACGGAGCCGAAACCTTACCTCATTCTGCTACGCGCATGAGTAAAAAACTCATTTATCCCAATGGCCCGCCATCTAAGATCGTCCCTGTACGGACGAGGCATCGCGGGTTTCATGTATTGATTTGACTTATTAAAATTCATTGATCATATCCCATATTATTTTTCGGGATTGTCGCGTGCACTTTTGCGCTTTTTCCGACAACCTTTCTCGAAACAGCTGTAAACCATACGTCCGAATACGCACAAAATTTTTAAGCATGCTTAAAAGTTTTTTTCTGCCTCGCCGTATGCCAGCGTATGCCACCGTATGCCGCGACCGTGCTTGAAATGTATACGCCGGGCAACCTATGCCTAACGTGCCCCTAGCGTATGTCAGCGTCATACGAGCGTATGAGTGATATTTTTCATACGCTCGCATACGCTAGTACGATACGCAATAGTGTGACAGGGCCATAAACGCCTGGAACAGTCTAACAGTATCCTTGTTTCCTAAGACACCTGTTATTATAATTTCGGTAGTGAAAACGAAACTGTTGTTTTAGTTTTATAAAAACGTTTTTCCCACAGAGCGAAATAACGAGCAATTTTGCCCATGTTTCAATCTGCCGTCGGCAAACGATACGTCACTGCTCATCGGTCTGTCCCTTGGTTTTGCTTGTCTTAAAGTTTCACAAATGGAGTTAGAGTTCACTGTATGACAGTGAATGTTGAACAGAAGCAAAGCCAAAGGAGCCAACAAAAAATCCACCGGCCCCCGCCTTGTTCATATCTAGAGCTATGACTTTGTCACTTGTTATTGTCTTTGATAAAATGAGCTTTCCCGTGGCAGGCTCAAAAAATAACGTATTTTTTATGGTTTCCTTCCGTGAAAGCAAAATCACTTGAGCTGCTGAATCACACTTCGTGGGCTTCATTTGTTTTTCTTTTTTGGTTGCCGTGTCCTGATCTCCAAGAACTGATCCTGAACCCGTTTGATCCTGTGATTTACTGGCCGTTTGTTCTTTTAAAACAGGGCTATGTTCAGATGGTGCTAAAATGTCAAAAAGCAAAAAAAAAAAAAAAAATCAAACATCTAGCGTCGGTGATATGTTAGACCAGTTGAGCTGGGAATCGCTAGAGAGCAGAAGGAGGGCTACATGAGGCTATGTATGACGTTCAAAATTCACCACAATCTTGTTGCTCCAGATGGGTTGGATAGAATGGAACCAATGCAAAGGAAGAGCAGGCACTGTAATTCTTTGAGTTACAAAGTCCCAAGATCAAAAACGAACTTCCATCTCTACTCCTATTTCCCAAGAACGATCAGAGATTGGAACAGTCTTCCAGACGATGTAGTGCAAGCATCGACCTTGGGGGATGTGCAACCTAGCTACATAACTGAGATCAGCACTCCTTACTGAAACACAAATAACCTGCATTTAAGCCATCTCATGGGCAACAACTTGATAATAAGATATCAAACAATTTAGGAGCTTCACTGATTGCCTTGTACTGCATGCAGAAGGGGGTGGTTGTTCGAAAGCCGATTAATGCTAATCCCGGCTAAAAAGTTAACCGAGGATTTCATTTCTCTGTTTAAAAATGTATTCAAAAGGTCATTTATAGCTAATAGTGAGGACAAGTTAAAGTCGAAACTGAAGGACAGAAAACTTTGGAAAGTTCCATTTGTTGAGTTGTTTAACTGGATTCAAAATTGACGCTTATCCTGGGTTAGCTTAATCGTGCTTTGAACAACCCGGCCCGAAGTTCACTTTTGATTCATAGAAGAAATGCTACTTCCATACACAAGATGGTGGACGTTTACCTGTATTTTGTTTGACTAGTTGTTCAATGCTTTCCAATCTTCTCTTCAGCTCAATATTTTCAGACTCAAGCTTTGATATCCTTTGTATGCATTCATCCAGCCTTTGAGCTTCTTTATAATTTCAATGAAAAACGGAGACAGGTGTGAGTTCAGAATTGGGTTTACATCAGTGTTTGGGTGCCACACAAACATGATCAGTCTGATCAGCTAGTCAGTCCAAAACATGTTTGATAGCAGCAAGGTTAGTAAACCAATAGAGCACACAGCCATTACCACGGGTCTACACGAATACTCCCTTCATATATAGGGCTGTTTTATTTTATTTTATTATTTTATTGACGTAGACCGTTCCGTTTTTTTAAAAGCAAAAATTGTAAACAACCGTTTCTACCGGCGCTTCTAGGATAAATTATTCTGAAATATCGTTAAAGGATGTATGATATATGTTATAATTACAAATCGACAACAAAGTGAAATTTTTGGGTATAAGACCATCTTAACTTGGTTACTGATTTGTTCAACAGTCACCTTCAGTCAGGCCCGTATGCTGGGGTGGTGGGGGGGGGGGGGGGGGGGTCAGACTCCCCCGCCCCCACTCCCCGCACTGCCTGAAAAGGTTCGGTCTATGAGTGATACGTTATCAAACGGTGGTCAAATTGAATTTAATTAATGAAATCTTGAATAGGGGAAGGTCAGCTAACAGATTTAACTGACGAACTCCACCGACCTCTTCACAGAACATGAAGGTGTTGGTGTCCCTATGTGGGACAACAAGATGGCCACTCCATACATTTTAACTAAAAATTTCTAATGCTCATTCGCCTATAACTCTTGAACGAAATGCTCTAGCACTTCAACATCGGCGTAGGGGAATTTTTTTTTTTTTTTTTTTTTTGGGGGGGGGGGGGGGGGGGGGGGGCTGAACTTAATTTGCCCAAATGAAACTCGCGACGTCGTGTTTATTCGTCATGATGATGATTCTAGCAGTCGCTGACATTTTACTTTTCTACTGCTGTGAACGATCCGAGTATGAGCTTCTACATCTCTCATTCTTCGCACTTCACACGGTACCGATAAGATATTTTACGAAGACATACTTTAATCGACCAGATACCAACCACACGTACTTTCACATACTGTCCTAATAAGCAAGATGGTCGCCAAAGGTCGCCAAATGTTATACTTAGTTTCAGTCCCTGCGCGGTCTACATTATCATTCCCACCCTTGGTGGACCACAACGCAAATTTGTCGTTCTATGGCCCTATTTACATGGAAAGAGGATGATCCTAGTGCTAGGATTATTCTAGAAGGTTCATTTGGTTTACATGGGTAAATGCGACTTCCAGGATCAACTTTTCATTTGGTTTACAGGATGGCCCCAGTACCTTTGAGTTCGGCGCGGTTGCAAAGCAAGACGGCGGACGACAATAACAAAAGAGAAGATAACCCTGGGGCTCCCGAGGCCGTTTGCATGGAGCTATGATAATCCTAGCGCTAGGATCATCCTTCCTCTCAGATAGGATGATCCTAGCGCTAGGATGATCTTAGCGCTAGGGCCAAATGCAAACCCTTCGCATGTAAACTGAAAGTAGAGAACATGTCGCGCTCGGATGATCCTAGCACTAGGATCATCGATTCCCCTTTCCATGTAAATAGGGCCTATTTCTGCTCACGCGGTTAGCATCTAATGAAGCTATCACATCAATGACATGATCGATGTAGTATAGAGCTCGGTTAGAAAGTTAAGTGAGTAATGTGAGTTACGAAATAAGAACAATTAATTTAAGACATTGAATCACAAAATAATTCAATAATTTTTCTGTGTCTGTGGTGCCCGAATAGTCGACCAGTTTTGCCCCTCGTACGCCTATGGCTCTCTACAATTCCATAAACATATTGGAATCGAAATCTGTTTTTTTAATGGTTTTTAATTTTAGTATGACGTAAGTGCAAACCAAGCTAAGAATATCGCTATGAAATTCACTACGAAGACTGAAATAACCCAACATTGATAAGAAATACACTATTTTGAACACATCAATTAAGCTTTAAGAAAATGTAATTTGACGTTGGTTACCATGATCCGAGTCTTGGCTGCGTGGTTTCTTCTCTGGCGGTCCCTCATCGTCATGTTTTTCTTTTACAATGGGCGTAGCTAAACCAGCTTCTTGTGATTCGACCTGATCTCTGTTCCCACTGACAGCTTCTCTTTCTAATGCAAGACTCTGTTCAGACGATGCTGAAATATCAAAAGCAAATCATCAATTGGAAAGGTGGATACAGCTATTTCAATTAACGTTGTCGGATGAAAAAGGCGAAAACCAAGACCGTAAGGTTTTATGGGATTTTTATGCAATGGCTATAAACCCTAACCCATACTACCTTGCGCTCTTGGCTTAATAGCTGTATGTACAATAGCCTTTTACTGGCGTTTCGATAGTGTAGGGAAAAAAGGCGGGGAACAGCCTAATATGTTTACATTCAGGATCAATTGCGGACCAAACTAATTCGTAGCAATAGCCTAGGGTTTCGAGGTTTTTTCTTTCTTTTTACTTTTTTTTCGGGACATAACTCTTCTCTGTGATTTCCGAAAATTCGTGATATTGAGGTGATCGCACTTATGCAAGAGTCGACACGCGTGCATAGCTCTGAGATAAACAAAGAACAATCATGTTATTCTGTTCAATATGGATTGCGCAAAATTTGTTTATTTCCGGCCGTCTTAACATCAAACGGTCTGTTATATGTGAAAACGTTTGTATCAATGTATAAAAGATAATATAATTAAAAAATACCCCATGCCCTTTTGGATCATTTTTGTCTATCGTTTGAGAATCCAACCAAATGTAACGCATACGCAGTTAAAAAAACAAAAACAACAAAAAATCGAAATCTGATAAATCACATTTACTGACAAACCGTTAAAATGTAAAACACCAAATTCAGAGATCTGTCTGTCAAAATTACACAACACCAGCTTTAACATGTGAGTATTTTTCTGAATTTTCTGGAGAAAAATGATCGAAAATATCTAATAACTGGATTTTCTGAAATCAAATCAAACACACGATTTAAGGCTGGTTTATAACCAGCTCATAATGTTGCTTTACCATAGCAACGGTATTTAGCTCAGAGTTTGCACCATGCCCATTTTGGGCATCCAGGCTTTTGTGGCTTTAAAATAACGATGAGTGACACATAATTACAAGTATACAATGTTCAGTCACCTTAAATTGAAATCTCGCTGTAGCAAAAATTCTCAAAAGGAGCCAGTGGAAAGCAAAAGAAATTAAACTTAGCTCACTATTTATGACAAGAACATTCACCTGAATTATCCCTGAATGTTTGTTTTCCTTTCTCATACTCCTCCTCAGAAATGAATGTTTTCAGTTTCACTTCATCGAGGCAAAGTTTTTTCAGGACCTCATCTGTTACCATCGTTTCTTGGGCCACTTTATTAAGATGACCGCTACTGTAATCTGCCCACAATCCGTCAAGTATCTGCAATGAACTGCATTCAACAATTATTAACAAACTTCCCAGTTCGAAATGTTGAACAAAAACATTCAGCTTATTTTCTAAATATTCAAAAAACAAATTGAAAGAGTTTTGAAATGCCATGATGACATTCCATATGTCTATCTCTGCTGGCCGTTCCTGCTGATTGTCATGTGTTTCCATGGGGCTGACCACCAATCCACACTGTATGAATCTCTCAATGGTGTTCTCGAGCCGAAGTATTGCTGTTGAAAAACCGATACAACCATCGATCAGTACTCATTACGGACGCTCGGAACATGGAGACACTGTTGCAACATTTATATCAACTGCCGAGGGTCTACATAACAGACAGTTCAGTAATAATTAGTACTAAAGGGGTTTGGTTGTTCTGACTTTTGTGCCAGTGATTGCCCTAAGATCTGGCTCCGGTTATTCAAAAGGTGTGGATAGCGCTATCCACCGGATAAGTATTAACAAACAGTGGATAAGTATTAACAAAACCCATTGTGTTATCCGCTGGATAGTGATTTATCCGGTGGATAGCACTATCCTCCTTTTGAGCAACCGGGACCTGATCTTTTCAACTGCGCAAGGAATTTCCTGACATGTCACACACTTGGATACTCTTGCATTTTTCATTTTCGAGTACTGAAACAAATAGAAAATGTTCTGTCATAACTACCTTACCAAGCAGTATCTCGTAGAGACTAAAAAGTGGCCACCAAAAAGTATCATTAAATATGTATCGAGGTGAGTGGGAAATACTAACACATTTAATTATAACATGATCGACCAAAAGCAATTGCTTAATCTTTAACTGGCCCTCTTGATGACCCTGTACCTCTTTTAATGTCCACGTCTTTTTCGTACCACAACGTTAGTTCTTCAGCATATCTTTCTGCCTCTGGCGTTAGAGGCTCAAGATGAAATTTCTCAATGGCCTTTTTCCAGTTATTTCCTTTCTCATGACTGATGCTTGCCGCAATTCTCAACAGCGCCTCGCTGATTTCTCTCCAAAGCTTTACAAACTCGGAATCAGGTATTTCCATATTTTGGGTGTGGCCATGAACTTTATTACGATACCACTTTATTCGTGCTAAGTCAGCCTCAAGGCTGTGATCCCAGTCGTTTGGCAGGTTATTCCATCCTGTGTGGGGAGGGGACAGGTTGCATATTGTTCGCAGTAATCTGAAGGTCAAAGTGATGTCAAAATCGCTCGACTTGCCGTACGCACCTGGAGATGGGTACAAGCAATTCCACTCGGGTGTGGTAATTCTCGCTTCCCTCAGAAGTGTTTGTACTGCAGGGTCACTAAGCGTTATCGGAAGATTGGTGGGGGAGTGAATGGAATCCAACTTTTCTCTTAAAAGTGTCACACCTCCGCTCATCAGGAGTCGTGTTATTCGCTGAAAATTGGACTTTGCATTTGTTGATCGTAACGCTTCTTCGGCGTCTGTAAGGGACGCCATCACGGTTACGGGTACAACAGTTGGAAGGTAGTTAGATATTACGGTTTTATTTCTGAAACAGAAACAAATTGGAACGGAAATCAACAACATTAAAACTAGTCGATTTAGACTGCAAAACAGTCGATTTTCCTTGTGAGTTCTAAAGCTCGCGAGGGGAAAGCGCAAGCGCCGATCCTCACGTGCGAACCTGCTAAGGTAAGCGAGTCATTTCATTCTCACTCTCCATATTCAATCTCGCCTCATGGGCCTATTTCTCGAAAGTCCCGACAACTTACTGGACCCGTAAACTTACCGGGATCGTTTACGGGTAAAACTTGAGACCCCAGAAAACGTTTCTCAAAGCACTCAGTAGCTTGTGATATTTTCCAGGCCAATATAATACTGAAAATTAGTTCTTTAATTTTCAAAAAATCGACTTAGATTTTCCCTGAATAAAAATACAACTTGCCGTTATATGCAATTGCGTTAATTTACTTTGTGTTCAATCGAACAATTTCAATTATGCAACTTATAACTAGCAAAAACACGTCACAGCGAAAATAGCGAGCGACCACATAAGAGGAAATATATAAGAGCACTGCTAAAATTGGGCCTGATCGCAGGTTACACCGAGCGTGGTTTAATCGCGGTTTACTCGAGCTTACTCTGTGACTCGCGCAAACTAGGGACGTATTGTTCTGCAGTCTAGAATCGATTCATTAACAGCAAACTCTGCAGGTGGTAGAATCTCTTTGGATTCGCTGCCTTGTCCAAGCACTGATTACTAGAATTAAACGTCAGTATTAAACCTGTAATGCTGCCGCGGATTTTGCGTCTCCCACGCAACAAACACTGAATTTAAACAGCAAAAAGAGGCGCGGCCGCATACAAAACACTAGTGTTAGCGAGGCATATACTAAAACCCGAAACAAAGAAACGAAACGACCACCGGAACGACTGAAATGGGAGCCCTTCCCCTGGACCCGGCACTGATCAAGGAACTTTTCTATGTCGGTTGTGTCTGCACTATCACCGGCACCGTGTTCAAAGCTGCTCACACAAGATACAGAAAGTTGCCGCGTGAAAGTCACGTCGCTTGCCCAGCCCTTTCAAGCAAAATGTTGCATCATGGGTATTGATGATATGATATGATATGATATGATATGATAAGATGATAATGATTTATTACAGATTCCAAGGATATTGAGGAAAAAACATGGAGAATTCAAAGTTTCAGTCAGTTCAGTGGGAATTCAAGGTTAAAAATCACTCGTCTGGTTTTGAGCTGGAAATAATTTTCGTCTGTAATTTTACGGCAATCGATCATATTATATTAAAATTTGAAGTGATGTATGCATAAACAGAATTACCTCCTAAAACGTCTGGCCCCGGTTGTTCAAAAGGTGGATAGCGCTATCCACCGGATAAATCACTATCCAGTGGATAACACAATGGATTTTGTTAATGCATATCCACTGGATAGTGATTTATCCGGTGGATAGCGCTATCCACCTTTTGAACAACCGTCTGGCGTCTTCATATTGCTCCCGGGATAACTTTCAAATCAGTGGATCAAACTTCAACTTCATACTGATAAACCACTGAATTCCCACCAGTTTTGTCTCTAATGCATTTTACTTGAAAGGGCACCAAACGAGCCGAGCGCAACAAAGGCTTGAGAAAGTCATGTTTATGTTTTTTTTTTTTGCTGATTTAATGCCGTTTAATGGGATATTCTTACATACGTGTGTATAATAATAACAATGTATTGACCCCGTACCTGTGAGTAGATCAAAAAAGTACATGTCATTTGAAATTTGAAAGGGTTAATAATACAACGAATTGTTTGGTGAAATATCTGTTCGCGATACTCATGTCGCCTTCCCCCAGATTTTCGGATTACAGTACGCCTGACTTTCAGCCTGTTGAATTTTCAGATAAAGCATCTGAACATATATTTAGCTGATACAAAATGAGAATGAACTTACGATACGCATAATCAATCACCTGAAAGTTTTTGAAAAATCAAAATTTAGCTCCTATAAGCGAGACAAACCAGCAGTCATCTGAAGAGAAAGCCATACTTTCCTCTCTTTTCCGATTTTTGATCATTTATTAGATGTCATTCCACGTTTCGGTGGTTTCCGCGGTTTCGTTTCGGTCGTTCCCGTGGTTCGCTCGTTTCGTTTCGGCAGTGATTTCGTTCAGTTGTTTCGGATCTCATTTCATGGTCGTTTATGGCATAACTCAAGACCCGAAAACTGGGAAATGTTTAGCTCTGTTTATCGAAATCATCAATACCTCTAGAATACCGACGAAGAAGATCCGATCACTGCACAGTGATCATATCTGGTGTTCTTGTTTACCCTGCCGTTGGAGTTGACAAGCGCGTCTTGTGGTATAAGCGAAGCGAAGGTCCAAAATAATAAAAATTTCTCCTTTATGAAATGAAATTGTGCTCTCCTCTGTGCCTCGTTCAAACCAGATTTCAGGAGCTACCTACAAAACAAAGTATAGGAATTGTTAAAACCGCTCAAGAGCCGTGTTTTGAATTGAATAAAGGAAACCAATAAACATCAAGTCAACCAATGCTTCAACGGTAAGGCAAGTTCTGGTTCTGGGTGAACACATTGATTCATTGCAGTGATAACATGGGTGATGGGATATACTGGACTGAGACAGACTAAACGGTTAAACAAGTAATCTGAACAAGATCGTCAAAGAAAGCTGTGCAATGCTAAATACTTCACACTTACTTACCCTACTCCATATTTCTGTAAACATGAAACCGGAAGCTTCAAGACGGTTAATAAGGGAACTGAAAGAACGCTTTCGCTTTATACGTCATACTTTGATCAATAATCACGTGGTCGGGAAAATGGTAAACAAACTCGAGGAAGCCACAAACTGCAAGAATATAATGGCCAAGAATGGTTCACTACTGTTCTGTGTTTAATTATATCAGTCCCACGGATTCTTGGCCGTCTTTTTATGGATTTCCCAAGCTTCAGAAGTTAAGCCAACCTCGTTCCCATTTGTAGCTTTGGGGCGAGTCAAGGGCTGGACGAGAGACTGATAAAGAGGACTAAAATGCGACTGACCAGGGAGGGGGCGGAAGGAGAGAAAATGGTTGGCACTCGGTTACACGCATTCAAACAGCCATCTCTATCAAAATCATATAAAGGTTTACTATAGTAAATTTTTAGCGTGGTTGTCTGAGGAAGAGAAGTCTTGAAAAGTTAATTAAATATTAAATAAATAGATGAATAAATAAATAAATGAATAATACAGAAGCAATGAATATTTATAAAACAATAGCAACGACATTGCATTTTTATTCCGTATTTTTTTCTTTTTATTGCAAGAATTACTCATCAATAGGTGATTTGTTTGACATCAATTTTTGTTATTTTTGGTGAACGATAAACTCGCTTAATGTAAGCTCAGCTGAAATTCACAAGTGTCTTAAGAGGACTATTAAAATGGCAAAAAACCGTATACGAGAATCCCGCTGTATACGAGGGAATCCCGCGTATACGAGAATCCCGCTATATACGAGGGAATCCCGCGTATACGAGAATCCCGCTGCTTGTACGCTGGATCCTCGAGGATCTGCTTCAGCCAAAAAAAAATTGAATATAAAACTTTAAAGCAAAGCTGAAAAAACAGCGTATACTTTGTTTGGTACAATATTTCAGCTGGCCAGACCAGCCTTCTTCAGGTATAAGATGTTACTAGATTTACAATATGTTATATGTCTTAAGAGGGACTGCAAATTAGACTAATCTCAACTAGCTATAGCATGAAGGCTATATCGCAAATAATGTGAAGAGTTTTATTTGTAAGACACAACATGACAATTCAGTGAGAATTGTAGGTACGCAGGGGTGCTCGGAAATTCGCAAGTGTCTTAAGAGGGACTGCAAATTACACTAATTTCAACCTTGCATAAAAGACTATCGCAAATAATGTGAAGAGCTTTAATTGTTAGACAACATGACATTTCATTGAGAATTGCAGGCACGCAGGCGTGCTGTGAACGAGTGCTTATTTTTAGTTTTTACTTCCGTCAAGTTCTTGGCATGATTTGCCTGGGATCTGCACTCCAGTGGAGCCACCCGCCCAGCCCGTGATCCACCAAATCTGCGCGATCAGGAACACTTACCATCTGATCGCAAGTTAGATTAAGCGGGGCCGCCGGACACATGGTGCAATATCGCACGCAACTTTTGCCATCGAACATTATATTTGTGCGACATTCAATGCAATTGCTTGTGTAACAACATTGCTGTCGAGACTGTATACAAATACAAGAAGTATACAGCGAATTGCAAGAACGTTGTCATGAAAAATGAAACAAACGAAAATGAAAAAAGCCAATAGGAATTAGTTAAGCATGCAAAGAAACGCCCAGAGAAAAGGCCTTAAAACGCCTCAGAATACAGGTACATGATCACGTTATCTTAATTGCACGATTAATGCATGGCTATAAAAGTGTAGGTTCTTCGTCTGTCAATACTCCAAGCTGTGATGATTAAGCTAATTAATTCCTATTTGGCTGTTTTTCATTTTTCAATGACAACGTTATTGCAATTAGGTGTATATACCTAATTCCATAAAGGTGCTTTGGTCATTGGTAATTGGGCATTGGGAAGCTATTGTTTGGCGGTCACTCAAGCGAAGCATTGCATTGTGTTCCGTATGCCAAATGCCAATTCCCAATTACCAATGACCAACTGCCAAAGCAACCTTTATTGAATTAGGTGTATTTAAAGATAAAAATTAAACAATTTCACAGGTGGTGGATACAAGATCAGACTGTTTCTCGCAATGTTGCAGAAGTAGAATCCGATTCTACTTTGGAGTTTGTTGCGCGCGATGTTGCGCGAAAGAAATTCAGCAGTGGACACACGCTGCAATTTTGAAGTTGCGCATGATGTTTGGTCGTGTGTCCAGGCTCTTTCGGCTGTTGTTTCACAGTGTCTCTTGTTCGCTGGGATCGAGTTCAAAGCTTGGAGGAGTTTCTGGAAATGTTGTAGAGATGTCATTTTGATTAAGCTGTTCATTTGATGTACACTCAGACTGTTCAGGAAGGTTTTGTTTCTCTTCCACTGCAGAAAGTTCTGTTTTTATTATCACACATTCCTCGTTTTCTTTCTTGAATATTTGTTCGTCTCTACATGTCTTGAGTTTCTTTCGTGGTATTTCGTCAACTTTGTCATTACTGTTTTTGGTGTCATCATCAAACACATCCAAGAAAGAGTATTGTAAATCCAGAAAAGACTGAAAGAGAATTAAAACTTGTTTTTAAATCTTTTAAACTGAGCTTTTTCCGGGGGTGATTTTTAAGAAAATTAATAAGCCCTTTAAAATAACAAGACACTTTGCAAGCAACATGTTTTTACATCGATTTACCTAAATCTTACAATCAAATGTACCATCATTAGTGAGATGGAAACAAGCGGTATGGAGAAAGCGACAATAACGTGACGCCGCCATGTAGTCGTCGCAACGGTTTCAACGACTACACTGATGACGTCATGTTTAAAGTAACGTAAATTTTGCAATTTAACAGTTAGTATATACAATGTATAAGAACAAAGTCTGATAATGTCAAATTGCATGAAACTGAAAATGACGACAAAAGTCATGTAATCGTTGAAACGTCATGTTACTATCGCTTACATTACGTTTCCTTCAGCTCGCGTGTCTCGCGTTCCGCGCTCGCGCCCCAAAACCCGCTTGAGCAGCCACTAAAAGCGCCCGTTGTGTAGGATAAGTACTTTTAAAATGTCTTTCCCGATCTTCTCTTTTGGAGAAAGTATTCTATTAAAAAGGCCATGACCATGGCTTCACGACATACGAATGACTAAGGTCACGCACCTTGCCTCTGTTCGGAAAAGAATGAGCCTATCTACACGATCTCATGAGAATAAGCTTATACAAGAAAAACGTTAACTAAAAGGCGAGTCCTTCTAAAAGCATGGTTCTCTCAGTTTGATTTTGAATACCAACAGACCGAAGTTGAAGAGTATGCATGAATTGAAGGTTAACAACATTTCCCCCTTCAATTCGGTTACATCGTCAATGACAAATTAAACCAGTCTTACTTTGGTATAAAGTCCGTATATCTGGGAGACTTCTTTCATCGTGAGTGAGTCGCTGAGAAGCTCATCAGAACGTATGAGTTCAGCCTGCAAAATTTATAAAGCAATGAACAAATCAAAATATCGATCGATCAATCACTTAATCAAACATTTAATCTGGCAATCAAGGAATGAACGAATCAATTAATAAAGAACAAAACGATGACAAATTTATCAATCACTCCATCTACCGTTGGTTAGTCAACTAATTCTTCGATTGATCGATCGATCAATCAGCCAGGACCCGTCCAGCCAGTCAGTCAGTCAGTCAGTCAGTCAGCCAGCCAGCCAGTCAGTCAGCCAGTCAGTCAGTCAGTCAGTCAGTCAGCCAGCCAGCCAGCCAGCCAGCCAGCCAGCCAGCCAGTCAGTCAGCCAGTCAGTCAGACAGTCAGTCAGCCAGTCAGCCAGCCAGTCAGTCAGCCAGTCAGTCAGTCAGCCAGTCAGCCAGTTGGTCAGTCAGTCAGTCAGTCAGTCAGTCGGTCGGCCAGTCGGTCAGTCCGTCAGTCAGTCCCGCATATCAGTCAGCCAGCCAGCAAGTATGTCAGCCAGTCAGTCAGTCGGTCAGTCAGTCGGTCGGTCGGGCAGTCACCCTGTCGGTTGTTCAGTCAGTCAGTCAGTCGGTCAGTCAATTAATCAGTATTCTTGTATACACTTAATTACAATAACGCTGTCATCAAAAAGTAAAAAGCAAAAAGCAAAAATCCAAATAGGAATTAATTAACCATGTGATGTGATTTGAAATTCGCTAAATGAATCAGCCTCGAATTGCATCAAAATGACACCAAGAAACTGAAGCAAATGATTTCTCTCAATGACATGATTTACTGCGGATTCAGGTTGAGCGTTTAACGGTCTGAGTTGTCGCGTTCGTTGTCACGGTTGATTGATTGCGTTGCGAGGCAAAATGACAGCCGTTGCTAGGCGGGAATGACGACGTTCTGTCTGGGAAAAAGCATGTTGTCGCTCGTCTAGCGATTTCTTTTCTAGAAGAGTTATTCGCATCTTGGATCTTACCAATATCATGGCGATTGAAATAAAGATAGAATACTCCTACTATTCTACAAAAAGAATAACTCTAGTATTTTTTGTTGAAGAAGACCTGATGAGCCTAGAATACAGCGCGTTTGTAGAAAGAAAGAACGTCGTCATTCCCGCCTAGCAGCGGCTGTCATTTTGCCTCGCAACGCAATCAACCAACCGTTACAACGAACGCGACAACTCAGACCGTTAAACGCTCAACCTGAATCCGCAGTAATATAGGTATAACGTGCGTGCTGTGAATGTTGTAAGGTAAGATGATTATATGCTAATTAATTTCTAATTGATTTATTTTTTGCTTTTGGTTTTTGATATGACAACGTTATTCCAATTAGGTGTAAATGAAAAAAAAAACGTATACAGAAAACATAAACTACTTTCTGTTTTACCTGATGTGTGTTGGGGATGGCGAATTTCATAACTAGAAATTTTTTTAACACATTAACAGTCACCGCAGAGGGACATCGGAGATAGCGTGTTGGGAAGATCTAGGGAGACAGCAAAAGTTACAGTGTAAAGAAAGGAACAGATTTGGTGCAAGTGGCAGCAATGTTTGCAATATATTACGCTGCTGCTTTCCTTTCATAAACGGTCGAATCATGATATGATTATAAAACCTCACTCTACCGATAATCTGTTTGTTTTGTAATACGGTATCAATGGAAATATTATTTGCAATATTATTATTTGCCTTTTCCGTGCTAGCAAACAGATTTCGTTGCGTAATATTATGTATGTATTTTTGGTTGCGATGTTATACGTTTTTGTTTGACAGCGCGGACGCTTGAAATAACTCGTTTCCGCTGATTGATTATCCTTACGTGCTAAAACGACCGAAAATGCTGAAAAAAACCCTCAAGACTTTCGAAAACGATTTCAAAATTGAACGCTTTTGAAAACGCGGGGGAACAAGGAGACGTTTGACAATGCACAAGAGTATGGAGGTGTGTATGCTGGGTGTAAGGGGCGCGCGCGGAGTGGGGGGGGGGGGGGGGGCGTTTGGTAGTAGTGGCTTATTAAGCATGCGCGGTGACTAAGAAACTAACCTGACGTTCATTCCAATTCCTTTTTCTCCTAAAAATACAACAACAAAATAATATTAAAAGCAGTCATTCGTGTGCTAAGAGCAATTTTCCACCATCTGACATAGTTAGACAAATATCCTCAAGTTTATGGTTTATGGTGTTGCACATTGGACGAAAAAATAAGAAAATATATGAAACGATGCACTAATAAACGCTTAATTTGACTTCCATAGATAAAACGAATATTGATCTCTCCCCACCCCCACTCGACCTCTTGTTTCAAGGTTGGCGTAGGAGACACTTACCTGTAATATTCCAAAGTGATACAAATTGGATCTTCCATTTTAACCTCAGCGCCGCTATTGCAATTGCTCTTCGTTTGAGTTTCAGTGGACGTTTCTGTTTTTATTTCATCTGTAAAGATCAAGCAAGAATAAAATGAGACACAACAATAAATTTAATGCAATTTTGTAAGGCAGGGTAACCGCAACAACAGATAGCCGGAAGAAAGAAAAAGTCACTTTTAACAGTGATATGTCCAAAATTCCGGTGCAAGAATAGTGAACAGTGCCGCGCGTGGAACCTCGTGATACTGCCCCTTTAATATCAATAACACAGTAAGCATTTAGAGTAGTATAAGTCTAAAAACTCAATAAAAGCAACAAGTTATATGGCGCATAAGACTAATTCGCGGGGAGTTATATTTACAGCAACTATTGTTGGTTAATACACCTTATTTCAATTCATGGTTTGGCAGATAATACGCGCGGATATTTTACGAATTGCGTAGTATTGAGTAATGCGAGAAATGAATAAAATATCCGAGCGTATAATCTGTCAAACCATCAAATAAGGGATTTATTATTCGACTGTTTAATTTCCCCGGCAATTTTTAAGAACCTATTCTTTAGTAACTGCTCAATTTAGCCATCATTTTTTGTCCCAAGTCAGTTTCTCTCTCCTCCTGAGAGCGCGCACTTAAAATTTAACTTCGGACTTTTCCTAACCTGTCAAAGCGGTATATACTTTCAGTGCTGGAAATAATTTTTCTTGCTTAGAAGGACATGTGTCCTTTGAAACCTCCCTTTTGATCGGACATTTACAAAATTGGTCGGACATTCGCTATTTTGGATTTTTCCTGAGACACAATCGGTAAGCATACACAACGTGCTATAAGAAGTTTTGCAATGCATTGTAGGGCGATTTCAAATGACACGGCCTTTTCTGAATTTTCTCGAATCAAGACAGCCGTTTACAGCAAAATAAATCGTACAAACAGCGTAAATTCTTATTGTAATGTTTTTGGAATCAAACGCGATGAGTTAACAACACTTTCAAGGCAAAAGCTGAGTAATTTTTGTGCTCGGTCACCATGTCCGAGCATAATTCAAAATTGGTCGGACATTTTCGGATTTTGGTCGGACAATGTCCGATGACCGACTGTTAATCCCAGTACTTTACTTTAGTGTAATGCGCTAGCATATTTAACGCGTTTTCTTGCCCTTATACGGTTAAATGATGTCATAGTCGAACAAAAACAATATATCTTTTACTTGCTATTGTTTTACACGTTTTTGTCAACTGATTGTACTTCATGCACTGAGTTAAGAAAATGAAAAACGTTTAATGTTTATTCGATCGTATACGCGGGATGTGTTTGATTAAAAACAAATTATTTTGACATCTACTGATATTATAAAACAACCCAGAGAAACAAAAATTCTCCTTGTTTCCAACGAGATAAATAAACCAGTGTAGTATTTAACTGAAAAGTTTGGGAGATCTCGAAGCAATTCGTTGTAATTCAGTGAGTAGAGTATCGGTCCCCGGTGTCTGTGGTCTGCTTTGTTTAAGGCCCCGTCCACACTAATGCGTTTTCATTTATAAACGCATACTTTTTATCCGTTTTTATCGATCGTCCACATTAAAACGATCAAAAACGGAGATGTTTATCTATGAAAACGGAGGTTTTCGAAAACGCTTTTCAGTGTGGAGACTTTCGAAAACGCAGGTCTATCGTTTTAGTGTGGCAGGGGCAGATCTAGGGGGGGTTGCAGGGGGTGCGCACCCCCCCCCCCCCCCGAGATGACCTGCAACTTTCTAATATAACTGGTATTCTGCAAAGAAAAGGAAAAAAAACGTAGTTACGTCATTCCTTAGAGGTGCACTCCCTCCTAAGAAAAATCCTGGATCCGCCCCTGTGTGGACGGCAAAAACGGAGCTTCCCATAAACGCTTACGTCACAACTAGTAACGCGTAGTATCGATGATGCTATTGGAGCATTTGTATTGAACAGAGAAAACGTCCGAGCAGTGCCTGGTGATGAAAACGCATCTTTGGATCATCGTTTTTCAGCCCCTAGAGTGGACGGTCAAAAACGATGTGAATACGCTAGTGTGGATGCAGATCTTTTTATCCGTTTTCGGGGAACCAAAAACGGAGGTTTTCAAAAACGCATTAGTGTGGACGGGGCCTATGGGGACACCTGTGTCACATTCGACATCGATCTGTAAACTGCATTAGTAGTCTGGCAAAGTTCCCCGTAAAGTGTTGTAAAGCGCATTTGGGTATCACATAGAAAGTGCGCTATATAAATGTATCATCGCCATTATCCGACTTAAACCATTCTTGTTCTTCCAAACTTTTACCCGATATTCACGATAACTTTATTGAGTAATCATGAAAACTGAAAGGCTTCAACTAGTTAACTGGCTTCACCTGTGTTGTCATCGTTTTTGGCATTTTCTGTCTTATCGTGAAATTCCGTACGGCGATTAAGTTCGTCTGCAACGAAGAAAAAAGTCAAGAGTCGTTAAACAGCCGGCTATGTCGCCTATTTTAAGTATCACTTTGAAAAGCCAAAAAACATATTTGTTTCAACAGAAAACGTCTACGAATAATGGTCCAGATTTGTTAACAAATACTCTACCAGTGCACAGAAACTAGTATTCGTTATCTTTGGCGGCTGTGGATGGCCAGGATGGAAATGGATTGCAACTTGAAAAAACTGGCCATTTTTTTTCAAGTTCCTCCCAAGTGTCGTAGAAAAATCGCAGAATAATGTATTATGGTTTGTTCTTCCTTGAAGAAATCACTTGATATTATCTTCTTGGTGTTGTAAGAACAATTTTATGTTTGAGCAAAGGTACCTTGTCAACTATTTGGTGTATGTTGACCAAAACACAGCAGAATGTGCGTGACAATGCCCCTTTAATAGGAATGATGATTTTCATCAGTACTTTCTATACAAAAGACAACTGAGCAGTAATTTATTTGCCGGCTTGTTTATTTTTTTTTTGACACACTTACCGTACACTAATCCTGGAACAAGTTTGTTAACGATATCTTGAAGAGGCCGGTCAGGTCTGTACAGTGAAGGAGGTGAGGAAAAAAAGCAAATTTTATTTTTCATTATTGTTTGCGTTATATAAAAAAAATGGAGAACACTGTCCACCTTAAATAGGTGTCCGTACATTAGTCATTTTGTTATAATGGTCGAGGCCAGGAGCCCATTACCCATGGGCTCCTGTCGAGACACATTTTAAAATACATTTTCTTCTCCCGTTAGCAGACACCTTTCTTCGGACCAAGTTTTTAAAAGTGTCCCTAAGGAGTGTTGTCTGCTTATAACGGTTTAGAAATGTTTGTTTGTTACTTTGACTGGGACACCTGGACACACCTGGAAAAAAATGAGGGCAGATGTTTTTACATTTCGTGCAGATTGATATATATTTCTTTAGTGATTTACGTACATCAGCTTACATAAAGACGGACATGCAGCGAGGTTACCCGATTGAAGCATGTCAGCTTGAGCCTTGTTTCACTAACGGCACAAGTACGTCAAGAAACTTGTGTCAACTGAAAACTGAATAACATGAGCATAAGCGCTAGGTCAATAAAAAGGGCCAAACTGATTTTTTCATCCTTGCGCTTTTGCTTGCGCTTATACTTATGCGTGCATCGAGTCCGTTTTCACGTTGACATAATTGCTGTTAAGCTTGTGCTATGGTTGCGCTTGTCTTTGCGTTCACTAGTGAAAACTATGCTTTAGGGTTGATTTCCACTGTCGCGTAATTTTCACGTGCGTAAATAAAAATAAGAGACTATGTATGAACAGCTTCCGTAAAAGTTTACGCAAGCTGTTCATACATCGTCTCTTATTTTTATTTACGCACGTGAAAATTACGCGACAGTGGAAATCAACCCTTAGGGGTATGCTTAAATCTCAGCCCTACGTTGGGGATAATTAACCCACTAAATCCAATTGTATCGCAAAGATAGGAGAAATCGGAATAAACTTTTGAATAAATGACCTAAGAAGAAGTTAGGATTCGAGTTATTTTAACTGAGTTCAAAGTCAAGAATTTCAAGTCTTCATTTCCGCATGGCAACGGGCACACATACTTGAAGAAAAGATTTCAATTCCGCATGCTTCTCTCGTGATAAGGTCGTTTAAGCAGCCTCATTTAGCCTGGGCTAAAACCGCAATCAGAGGCGAGAAGAGATACGCATGGTGAGATTTGAACTCTTGCTTCAGTATGACACACAATTTCCAAGCGTTTATGTCGACTCAAGATTAATCATCGAATTTTAACCTGCTCAAATTTTCATGAAAATCATGACTACTGACAGTGTAAAGGTGCATGTTACACGGGACGATTCGCAACGACGATTTTTAGCGCAACAAAATTAACGACAGGTGTGTTACACGAAACAACTTGAGCAAAATTAATGTTTTTGCGTTGCAAGTTTTTGGAGCTGATTCAAAAACTTCGCAAGGCAAAAATTGCGAAGAAAATCGTCCACGCACCCATGTTGCGCTAAAAATCGTCGTTGCGAATCGTCCCTTGTAACATCTTTTTGTTTTGTTCATTTTATGTATAATCGGAGATACACGAAGTCGAATCAATGAACTTCCATCGGTTTTTTTTTTCTCGTATGACCAAGCATGACATTACAGTTTCCGAGAGCTCAGAAATATATAAAGTTTTGTGTTCCTATTATTCCATTGAATCTCGCAAATCCCGCGCGAAACGAGAGTTGAAGAAAGTTCAAACTCTGATCAACTTTCACCAGTCCCGTTTGGGCTGAATCTCTCATACGCTTCTCGGCGACTCTTGACCAGCCCTGATCACCTATATCATGAAATTTGAACTTAATAAACGTTTTTGACTTTCTGTCGAGTTTGGACGAGAGTTGCTAGGAATTGAAAAAAATAAATAAATAAATAAAACTAATGCGTTTAATTTTCATCCTTCAATTTACGGTAACTCTCATAAACTCTCTTTCCTGGCCGGTTAATTTGGCAAAACAGAATGTTATGAATCTGAACTAGTATTTATTGTCGCAATTTGTGCGCAAAAAAATAAAGAATGAGTGAACATTTTTTTTCTTATTTCAATACTGAATGATATGTGTTAATTTTCCAAAAATTTGACGTCTTGATTCATGGCACAGCGATTTCGACAACATTTGAATAAACACAAGCAACAATTCAGTCTTTCTAAAATTTACATACACGATTTCATGACACTGAACTCAAAAGCATAGCAGGCCGCAGTGAACAAAATATAATTGTGGCTTCTGTACTCACCGAATATGCAGCAGAGGTTTCGTTTTGTGGACTTCAACATCACAAACAGGGCAGTGACATGAGGTTTGAAGATATTTCACGATGCAGCTGCGACAAACTGCAGAGGAACACAACATAAAAACAGGAGATTTCGTGTATGTTAATAGTCTACTGTGTAACGACAAACCTAGACTATTGTAAACAAAGCTATATAAAAAAGCCAAGGTTTGCTTTTATCGACTACACAACCGTAAATGTGTACATAAAAATAAGAATATGAAACATAGACGGCGTTGGTAATTACAATGAGAAAACTGTTGCGCTGAATAGAAAAGACTGACGAGGTTTAGAAAATTTAGTGTTGACGGGTCACGGGGGCATCTTATCTCGGTCAAGTTTATTTCATGCAATCTGCAGTCATTTTATTTCAAAATAAAAATACGTAATTCTCTATAAAGAAAATGAAGGCACTCTTTATAAACTTTTACTGGAACTGAATATATAGAATGGAAACACTGCATTTATGTTTCAGCCGTCAGCGCCGGAGTAACAGGCATTGCTTCCGGTGGTTCCTTGGATTAGTTGTATACATTTATTATATAGGAGCTATAAAAACGCCGGTTGTAGTTTTATACAAAATGTATTGAAGAGGATCTACTTGCTATAAAGGTAATCTTTAGAAAACAATTTAAGCCTTACGATGAATTAGCTAAGAAAAACTTTTCCGGTTTATATAGTAATTTCCTTCTCTGAACTAACTTGTAGCTGGCATACCTGCGGCTTCGAGTCGCCAACAACACAAACATAGACTTACACGAATGAAGGCACTCAATAATCGTCGTAGCGTCCACCAAATATCCTCCACATAACACGCACATGATGTGCGGATTGAGTTGCTGAAGAGGCATCTTGAGTAGAGACATGATGGCGACCGAGACGAAACTGAAATCTAAATTGGTTAAGGCTTGTTCTGTACTGACTTCCGTCAGACAACTTGTCAGTTATGCGAGCAGCTAACAACTGAAAATGGATGCAAAGTGACAGTGATAAGAATGATTGGAAAATAGCTTATAAATGCCGCGCTATGCAAAATAGTAGAATCCCCGCTATAATTCGAACCATCAGAAGAAAGTAAAAGAAACTGTTAAATTGTATGTGGTTCAGTTTAGCGAGAAGTTCGAGTTATCGAGATTTTTGTAGAACAGAGGAGATTGATGGAAACAAAGGTCTGCGGGGTCCAATACCCTCGAAACTGTATTTGGAGAATTCTTTATGAGAGCGTTTAGAGGAATGAAAAACCACTTTTTTTTCTCGCCAAGCAATATGCGCTTTTATGGAGACATTTGTACTTTCAATTCCAAATCAGGATTACTTTTACTATCAAACTTCGTTAAAGAGTTTTTATCACTAAAAATTTCGAAGTCGTTTTGCTGTCAGAGCGACAAAATTCCGTCTTGATATTGACAACTAACGTAGCTAATAACCGCATTGATTTAAATCTATTGGACGTTAAGAAATATACTGATGTTTTTTCTCTGATAAAAACAAGCAAACTGGTTGAGACAAAACGATAAAATAATCTTGAAAAACCTATGGCGATTCCCGATTATACTCAAATGAATTTGTTGTACGCTTGCTTCTTCATTCCATTACCATCTAAAATTTTTTATTTTCCCGTCAATACGCGCGAAACTGGGACAGCGCGTGTTCCTCTGTTTCCCACCTGCACAATCATCAGCCAATGCGACTTCATGTTTGTATGCTCTACTGTAAAATTGAGGCTGTGGCATGTTTTGGTTTCAGTGTTATCAAACATACCGTATATCCGGTGAATATGAGGGAAATGGGAGAACCTGAATAGCTCAGTTAGTTTGCAACGTCACTTTTCTCTTGCTGGCTTTTCCCATACTTTTCTCGCTTTTCTAGCTCGCTTTTCCGCAGCGCTTAACAACAAATTCTCTTCACAGACACTTCGAAAACGCGAAGAAGCAGCCGTCATTGGGCTACTCACTCTACTCACCTTCTACAAAAGAACAGATAGTGAGTAGCGTAGCCGAGAACAACATCCGTGATAGAATGCTAATTGATTTATACTACTGAAAGTGAATAGCTTATTAAACGCTAGCCATGAAATGATTGCAGATAATTTGATTACACTGAACACTGTTACTTTAGAAGAAAAGTAAATTCAAAGGTAAGGCAGTTCCATTCCATTTGATTTGCAATAACGAACTGAAGAATGATTCGATACAGGCAAGGTTCGGACACCATAGTTTAGCTGCAGCATAATTATTTTAAGTTACAACACATTTTTAACCTGATATTCTAAAAACATATTTAACTAAAAAAGAAAAAGGGAAATGCAAAAACCAATGATGGAAGCAGTCATGTTTTCTCGTTTAGTCTTTGATTTCATTTTTAGTTACTCCGATTTCATTCGTTGCAACTTAGTTTAGTTTTTCCATTGCTTCCTTGCTCACTATTTTCAATTGGCAGTTTGTCTTTTAGACAGGAGCAACTTCCTGTTAGTGAAGGAACTGTGTTTCGCGGGGTGCTGAGAATGACACTGAAATTCGTTTATTGCGCTCAGCACGCGAAACTCTTAACAATCAAAATTATTGTAACCTTTGTATGCTAAAGTGGACCCGGGTGTTTGATTTAATTTGAATCTCGTTGTACAACTTCCAACGGATATTTAAAAATGTACTCATGAAGCCAACTTCCATTTTCCAAGCCATACTTAGCCGTGTGTCATTAGAAAAACACGCGATATTCGCAGACAAGACGAAATTCGAATAATTCGCCATGTGAAATATTAAAGAATTTACTTCCCGTTATAAGTTTCCTGACTCAGCTGAGATTTGATCTTTAAGTTCAAAAGAACGTTTATCATGTTTTGTTGCATTGTTCGAAGAAACAAATGTCCAAAATCCAAGAAATCCAAGTGGAATAAAGCGTCTTGACCAGTCTATAAATACTTGTTATATCTCAGTGTACTAATATTGTGTAACGAAACTTCGAAACTGACCGGCTGACAAAGCCGGTTGTTTATAAAATATCTTTTAGTCGATTTCTACGGCGATTGGAAAATCACAATGGCTATAGAGGAATCAAAGCATAAATGAAGGTAGAGAAAGATGCTACAAGATGCTATGTAAATTATCAGAACAAATTCTCCGACGATATGCTCAAATGGTCACGTTGTCAGTTTAGAAAATAAGCTGAAATGTATGCCGTTAATTTACGCAAAGGTTAATACGACGTGCTACAAGGAAATTCGGCGCAAATTCACAACTATTTTCTTTCTATAACAAGATAAATCTGTTATCTAACGTGTACCAACAAATCAAGCTTGAATAAGCAGACTAACTGGGCGAATTACCTCATATTCGTGGCGGTATTGTCAGAGCACACTTCATCAAAAGACACTCACGTTGCTGATAATGAATGCAGTCGTGTCACGTGACCACCAGTCCCAGCTTCTCTGCGAGGCTCAGCGGACAACAAAAGAAATTTTTTATTTCGAAAATATTTCCCAAAATTAAACTAAAAGAAGTGCCCTAATAAGTGAACTAAAGAAGACTTGCTAGGATTTAATTGGCCAGACAAAATATAAATTATAAAAAGAGAAATATCAGGGTATTTTATGATCCAAACAGGAAATCAAAGAATTACCCTGTAGAAAATTGTACTGCTCAGTAATCCATTAGTAAAGGAATAGGGACCGCACGAACCACATCCTCGGAATTCACCTTCCGTAGCTGCATGCACCGTTTGAGCTACGTAGAAGGTCGCAGGAAAGCTGATCGAGGGTGATAAGGAAATTTATTTATTTATTTATTTATTTATTTATATTTATATATTATAATCCGCAAAGCTTTTGGCATGAAAGCGGATATATTAAATACAATTTAAAATAAAATAAAATAAAATAAACTGACAGGTGTTGCGTGTCATGAAATTTACGGGTGAAATTTACGGGTTATTATCAGCACTAAAATTTACCAGAGAATTACTGATTCTCTGACTTCCAGTTTGTATCACTTGCGCTGCGTGACTCGACATTTATTTTATGATCCGTTTTGCGATTAGCCACTCCACGATTTTTTTTCTCGGAGATCCAGGAGAAGATAAGCCGAATTCGCCCGACGCGTGCTATCTGCCTCCAGACAGCTATACCCGATTATCCGTCTTTGGGCCTCCAAGAATGTCATAAATCAACCCTATAACTCAGTAGTATTTACCAACTCCACAGCAGCGGTCCCTACACATTTCAACTTATAATTACCAAGCCACTCTTCCGCGGACATGAGACTCATCCCGCTTGAACTGCAGCCTACCATCAATGCTTCCCGTCGAAAAGCACGCGAGGCCTTTTTAATTCATAGAGGGAACACTTTATCACCAGAACGCATTAACCGAAGGAACGAACGCTGAACTCAGTTTTGTATCATACACTATATATCTATATTTGTCATTTATTATTTTTATCTTATGTTTACAAATGCGCTGTCTACATGTCATGTATTAGCAAATCATTTATAACCATGTATTTTTTAAATTTTAGGAGCCGTTACAATATTTTCTTTCAGTGTAGCCCTGGCCCTGAGGAAGACTAGTTCTATTAGTCGAAATATTGGCCATTTAATAAATCTGCCCTTTGCCGTAGTGCCAGCCTTGCATTCAGTTTTGTATTTTCACATTCAAGTGACGCCTGGCACGAGATCTTCACAAGGAAGATCCGGCAACTACCAGCAAGTTTAATTTCTGTGTCGTGTGGACCTCTGCATTCAAAGTTTTTTTAGTATTTACCCATGGTGAATTTCAGTAGTACTCATAGGAATAATCAAACATCGACATCGTTATTTACCGGATGCCATGCACGCTTTTTTGTGATAAAATTCAAAACGTTAACATTCCCCGGGCAGGCCACGGACTTTGGAACTCTTGCAACCGTTTATTCAAACTTCCATCCTCGCGGCCAAAATTACTGTAGTTGTAATGCCCGTCCCAGTGTCAAATTAGGATTATTTTCCTATTCTGATGGAATAAGCTGTGACACGCAATTTTTTTTAATTTCAAGGTGTGCGTTTCCGAAAAGGCTTAAGACTTTTCCCTGTTTTCCGGCTTGAAAAGCTACATTCCATCCGACGGCTCCTCCTGCCACCTCATGCCCAACATGTTGCCCACTGCCTGCCCTCAAAGCAGATGCCAGGCGATTCCTCGCTTTGCTAATATAATCTATCACATTTGCAGCGCCTGTAAAACCTCTTTTTGGCCTACATCAACTTATTTATTTATTTATTTATTTATTTATTTATTTACTCAAGTGTGTTAAGGCTTGACTCAACCAATAATTTGGTGGATTTTTATTTCATTTATCTAATCTTTACGAAACTTGGAAAGCATTTTGTTATTCACGTTTGTATCCATTTGATCAACTTTTTCTTATCAAGTTTGACTTGCATTTGCGTAATAACGGTCAAAATCTTTCAACGAAAATGGGGAATAGATAGTCACATTATATCCATCTTGTTTATTCCTTTTTCTGGTACCGCCTTTTAATCGTGTCCATGTGTCAACGGAAACCGCCATTTAAGGAAAACAGGTCACGTGACATAACAAATGTCAAAATATCTGTCAAGACATATGACGGATACCGCCTTAAAAGGCAGAGTTACGTTGGAAAGGACCTTTTGGACATTTTGATGGCGAAAGTTTTCAAACTTTCCGATAGCAAACGTTCCCCATTTCAAGACACATGTTTTGTGACGTCATCAATCAGGGAATATCACGTGATGGTTGATGAAACTTTCGTTTGATCGAACAAGTCAATTATTTATTCCCTTAAACGCCATTACTGAGGAAAGTTATTATATTATGAAAGAATAGGGTTCCTTGAAATCTCTGCAGGGGGTCCTTTAAGGTTAAAAAATCCAAGCCTTAAGTCACTTGAGTATTTATTATTTATCTATTTAGTATCACTTACTAATATTGTACTATTGTTGTTAACATTGTTATACTTTTTTACGTCAAATAATTAAGTTTATTTTAAGGTCCTTCTAGAACCTGGTATTGTGCGCAATGCAATGTGTATCAAGAAAGGCTCGATTTTAATTGTTTTCAAAGCTAAGCAATGACATCCTAAGTTTGCAAGACAAGTCGGGATGGTATGCTGGCAAAAAAAAAAAAAAAACTACACCATTTGGTTACTGACCGAATTGAATACCATAATGTCTTCCGGAATTTTTCTGACGTATTTACCTACTTTGATCACTCTCTCCCTTGTTTAAATTCTCAACACCAAGGTATAGTAGCCTACCTAACAGGTGTACATGCAAGAGCGTTAACATTTGCACCTCATGCCCACTCGCGCGACTGTCGGACCAGGATCATCCTCGGAGACCCGGCCAAGGGCAGTTAGTCGGGGCGGGACTAAGTAAAATCCCGCGGGAAAAATTGGCGCAACGAAAGTTTTCAAGAACCGGCGAACGTTTGTCTATTCTTGAAATCTTTCGTCGCGCCGAATTTTGCCGGGTTTTTAATTCTTACACCCCCACAAACTGCCCCTGGGTTCCGAGCATGGCCGGGATCAGTACCGGTTGCGAACCTGTACTGTCCCCAACGAGACCAAGTTCATAAATCCGCTTTTGGATGGTACGTGTCCACGACAATTCATGGCAGTCTGGCATAAGGTAAAAAGAAAAAAAGAATTTTGGTACGGTCCCCAATAATAAAATTTGTGCTACCATAAAAACGTAGCTGTGTAATAAAAAATATTTTACTGTAAGCTGTTTATTTTTTTTCACGTCAGCTGGCACCTTTTTGCTCTCCCCACCCGCACTGTTTAGCAGCCTGTCACGCAAGATAGCTAGCATTTTCATTTCACTTTCCAACATTGTTGAAAATCATCAAGAAGCTGTCCATACAGTATCAGTGTACATTGTCTGCACATCATATCGATTTCCAGCGTCCGTCGATTTGGGGAAAGTATAACAATCATCCACTTGGCCGTATAATAGTACAGGGAACCTCTACTTTGGGACACCTCTACTAAGGGAACACTTTTGCTGGTACCGGCAAAACGTTCATACATTGTGTAAACTTTGTAATTACTGACCTCCATAAAGGGACACGTACACCTCTATTTTAAATTGTAATTAACTGTTATAGCTTCTCGTTAGGTAATTATCGCACAAAACACAATTTATGTCAATGTCATACATCGCTTGTATTTTAAAACAAGATTTATATGCCGTTATCGTTTAGAATAACAGCTAAGCTTTGAATATATATCGCAGGGCCGTAGCCAGTGTGAGGCAAACCGAAGCACTTGCCTCAGTCATTTTTTATTTTATTTTTTCCGGGGAAAGTAAGATGTATTTTTTTAGGAGAAAGTAAGACAATACCAGCAAATAACCATGGATATTGCCTCAGTCCTTATATTTTTCTGGCTACGGCCCTGTATTGCCATCACTTGTGGTTAGACTATAAGAAAATCTTGTCAATACATTAAACTTTCCACTTAATGAAGGCTCAAATGTCCTTTGGGACATCCAAACACCGTGGCTGTCCCGCCTAAGGCTGCTGTTGCAATTTTAATCATGCATTTTACAGGTGGTTAATTATTAACAAAACCAGCTGAAACCCCCATTCTGAGGGGACACTTCGCCTGGTCCCGAAGGTGTCCCGAGCATGTCCCGAGGGTGTCCCGAGCATGTCCCGATGGTGTCCCCTTAATGGAGGTTGCACTGTACGTAATTTTCAAAAAATCGTTAACAGCCAAGTACATGTTGATATGGGAAGGTTAATAGAATAGAAGGTTGTATAAAAACTTTTCCCCTCCAAAAAAGCACGCCCTCTTCATCTCTTTACTCCGTGTTATTTAGAAAATACAGGAGTGGGAGCGATTTAGAGATCTTTTTATGCAGGATCTGTATCATATCCACTGTTGGAAAGAAATGGAATTGGAAAAACGGTGGCTTGTGGGAGGAATTTACAGTCAAACCGGATGTTCTTTTGATGGCAACTTTGCAAATTAACTTCCGCCGCAACATTGGTATTTTGATTGACAGTTTGCTTCGAGCAAGTTGGAAATTGTGCGAGCAAATTGCAACTTTCGCGAGCAAGTTCCTATTTCAATCTTGCTGTCAGTTGCCGGATTTCTGAATTGAAAGTACTTGGTTTGGTTACCTTGCAGTATTCCACAAACTCTATGATGTCAGGAGTAGAAACTGTTCGTTCCTCTCAGCCAGGTTTACCGGGAAAATACGTCTCGTGTTGTAAAAATCTGTTTACAATATTGGATACAGTTTGCCTTGATAATCCAACAATGCGTGCGATTTGTTCTTGTTTTACACCAGACGACCATTATTCTCTCTCTTTTCTCAACCGAGGTGGTATTATTGCGATGTACGTGAGCCATAACTAAAGAAGGACGTGTTTTCACAAAATTCGCAATTTGCAACTGACAACAAGTTTGAAATAGCAACTTGCTCGCGAAAGTTGCAACTTTCTCGCGTAACTTCTAACTTGCTCGAAGCAAACTGTCAATTAGCCTGCGTGGCAGGCGTTCAACGCGCGCCCGAATTTTCTCCCTTCCCCTTCCCCTTTGAACGCCTGCCACGCAGGCTAACTGTCAATCAAAATACCAATGTTGCGGCGGAAGTTTGCAAAGTTGCCATTAAAAGAACATCCGGTTTGACTGTAAATTCGGAACGAAAACCTCGGAAAATGGCGAGAACCAACAACAAACAACACATTTGGGGGAGAAGAGTTTTCTCAATGTGCCAAATCTCAAGGGGGGGGGGGGGGGGGAAGCAGGTATCCTGCTTCCCTCCCCCTCCCCTTTCACCAACAACAGCAAGTAAAAGGTTTGATCCTTGCCAGATGCTTTTTTCTGCTTTCAGTTTTAAGGGAGGGTTTCACGGTTCACCGCATGTGCAAGCTATGACGTAACCCATTTAATTTCATTGTTTAGACCAATCGGAAGCGAGTAAATAACTGGCGGGAAATTTGCCTGTGAAAATGTCGCGGTTAGTCAGCTGATTGAATGGATGATTATACATACCCATGTGTGCCATGAAAGCCACCTGGGTTTATTCAGTGGTGACTTTGTATCCGTTGACATTTTCTGTGAATTTTAGTCATCCTTCGCTTTGTTTGGACTTATTATAGTATGTGATTATTACTCATGCGCGTAGCGGCATGAGGTAAGGTTTCGGCTCCGTTTTTCTTGTTATTATTTTTATTATTATTTTTATTTTTTGTCCGATTTTGCATGCAAATTTATGCACGCATATTTTAAATTGTACACTTCCGGTTCATAGATTTGCCTCTACACTTTCTGTTTAGTGACTTCCGGCTACTCTCACTTCCGGTAAAAGAGCGTTACTCAAGTGTCACGACAGCGTCTCCTACAACCCTACTTACATTAGCAATGTTCATGTTTGGTATATATAAGACTTAGAAGAATCATTCCCTTCATTGTGGTACAGCCTTCATTTCCAAAACAATCAATAGTAAACAACGTGGCTCGCAGGAACGATGACTGAATGAATGGAGTACTCTTTGCCATGTCGGACATCTTCTTATATGTTTAAAATATATCATGAAACTAACTTACCCATGCGCATGAGTATAGGCTGCTAGGAACCTCTTGTTGAAGTAAATGTGGGTCGTTTTTTAACGGATAAAATTGGTTAGAGAATAAAGCATTTTAATCTGTGCACATGCGCCGAACCGTGAAATTATCCCTTAAAGGGGGCATTCCGGTTGAATTTTAATTAAATAGAAGGGGAAGGCGAAATACATTTTTGAAAAACAACCAAACAGTTGATACCTACGTAAGGGTACCCCAGGTTGATGGCGGTCCATCCACTAGCTCTATAGGTTTTGTAATGCGATCATCCAGGCAGGTAGATGATCCGAGCGCGACAGGTTTTCTGCCATCAGTCTACATCACAGGCAACCCAGGTTTACGATGAAAGCAGCGCATATTTTAGATTTGTTCCACACTTGGCAAATGACGGGCAAAATATAAGAATTTGTTTGAAAATGTGGCAAGTGTTAACTGCTCTCATCGTGAACTTGGTCTGCCTGTGATGTTAACTAATAAGAGACAACATGTTACACTCGACAGGGATTAGAACAACAATCTATTGGTTCCTTATTGGAACGTTTTGGGCGGCCTTATTTCAGGAGGGTTAGTGCTTGCCTAACCAATGAAAAAAAAGAGAAACAAGGACTGACATTATAACTTTGTTTATTATAAAACTTCACTCAAAGAAAAGTAGCAAGTCATACAAGTCAGTGATATAAATCTCCCTACATAGACAAACCAAACTACATCAAATCACTTACTTTTAACATATTACATTTTGAACGACCTCCTTTGCTGTGTATTATTTAAACTTTTTTTTCAACAATCGAAACGCGAATGAAATTTGCGATAAATGGGGAATCAAATACCGTAAACCTCCGAAAATAAGCCCTGGGCTTATATTTGCCCAACGTCCCTTTTTGTCGGGCTTACTTTTGTGAGCTTTTTTTGGTTGGAAATATTCGTTAAAAAAAAATTATTGGGGCTATTTTCGGGTGGCATCATCTTGTGTCTTAAAGTTTTGCGAGCCAATTGCTGTCATTGAATTTTCTTAAGATGCAATCAATAACAAATTTCAAGAAATCTTTCAAAATGCATGGTTATAAACTGACAAAGTCTTTAATCGGTTTCATATGAGTGATAATCTTCAGTTGCTTCCTTTGAGTCGTCGTCGTTTTCATCCGTGTGTCTAAGTGAAATTCTGGCTCAGCTTTTCGCATAGTATAATCATTGATCCCTTCTATGTTAACTTGATCATTCTCAGGTCAATTCTTAAAACACCCCCAAGGGCTTGTATTCGGGGGAGGCGGGCTTATTGCTGGAAGGATTTTTTTTGTTATAAATTGGGGGGGGGGGGGGGCTTATTTTCGGAGGTTTACGGTAGTAGCTGTCTTTTATGTTTTATCTTAATGAAACTACTGACTGAAAATCTCGCTCCGAACAGTTTCTCCTTGTCTCCAAAATGCAATTTATCGCGTTCACACGATCTGCGTCTTTACCCTATCCAATGAAATTGGAGGTTCGGAAGAGGTGCAACCCTACCGAGATTCCGTGTCTGCTCCAATCGCATTCAAGACAAAAGGAGACACTGCTCACAAGTTTGTTCGACTTACACCCTTTTCCTTTTCTAAATAATAACTTAAAAGCCTGGTTAATTTTATAATAGGCGATTTTGTCAAGTGCACAATACTCTTCAAATGGCATGTTTATGTGAACGCTTATTTCAATATCAGGCAAGCCCTTATCTGCTTATTTTAGCAAGAGGAGTATAGCTTAGTCTCCTACGCAGCTGTAGTTTGATCCTCATGCAACGCTTTGTTAGGAGTACCGTTGCGTGACGACCAAATATCGTCACGCAACGCTCCTCCCCACTAAGTGTTGCGTAACGACCAAATATCGGCTGCGCAGGAGACCAAGTACAGCTACGCTGCCTCAGATAGCATCCTAAGAATTTACATGTATCCCCCATCACTTTGACAATGTTCCCCACCAGTTCGCGGTACCCATTTACCAAGGTGGAGAGACAATGTGCGGTGACGGATATGAGAGGGTGTAAAACCATCGACCTATAGATGGTTTTCACTCACGTGACCTTCAGTCCTGTGGGACTCAAATGACAAAGGCCATGGCGGCCATGTTGGTGTACATAACAAAAGAAGTTCATTAAAATTCTTTTCATTCCACCAATATCCAGCAAGATAAAATTCCACCAATATGGCCGCCGTGACGTAACGTGAAAACCATCTATTGATTTTAATGTTGCCATAAGATGCACAAAATCAAAAGCTAACACGCCACATAATTGCCTAAAATGGTACAAGTCTGCATAGAATTTTCTTCTCTGAGCAAGTCATTTTTCAGTTCAGGGAAAATATTGACCTGGCAAGAAGTCAGTCTGGTCTGAAAGTGAAAAGTGCCCGGTGTTCAATGCCAACCATGGAAAGAGAGAAAATATTTTCTGTCTGAATTTAATTGTAGCAGAACTACGCAGTTCATCTGTCAGGCCAGGCAAAGCTTTCACACGTCAAAATTCCAAATTTACCGGACATTTTTCTGATGACAGACTGTTGTTTGCAGCCTTGTAGTATAAACTGGCACCACTTAAAATATAAAATAATTAATATGCATTATTCCTACTAAAACTACCGAGTTATTTACCTCTGTCTAATTACCCATAAATACTGTTTGGAAGGATGATTAAACTAACAACATGGCCACCGCACGGAAACATCACGAAAAATATACTTCAGTATTTATATTTTTTGTTAATAATGCAAGCTAACTGCTAGTTGCTGAAAATATAACAGTTGCAATAAGATAAACACTTTGGGCCAGTTATTTAAACCAAGTTTAGACGGAGTTTAACAAAACCGCGGTCTAAGCCAATTTCAATCTGGCCAACCCTAATACCGTATTTTCTGGATTAAACGCAAGGCCCCGAATAAACGCCGGGTATAATAGAGGAAGTTGTAAGTAAGCCCCTCAAATGTTTATTTGTGGTATAATAAACTAAAGATTTAAGGGCAAGGTACACGGCTGCCAAGAAAAACGAATAATAACCCTTTCTTAAAAAATGGCGGGCGAGAAAAAACTGCTGATTCAAAGAAACGCCGGGTCCACTAGGCCAAGTTTGAAATAAACGACGGGGGCGTTTAATTGAGAAAATACGGTAATTAACCTTTTTTACTGTAAACAGTGCGAAGAAGAGATATAGCATAGACAAGAAAGAAATTTATCTACTTAAAATGACCATTTTTTAAAACAGATGTGGATGTTCATTACTTATCTTAAACCACGGCCTAAGTTAAAAAATAACCAGCCCTTTCAGCCCACACCTGATATTTTGTACCCTGTTACAAGCGTTTCGATAGCAGGAAATCCCCCTCACCCCTCCCCCGTCGTCATCGCTCGCAATAATGTTCTTCTCTTCCAAAGGAGAAACTAGTGTGGAATAAGTTAAATTCTCGTAAAAGCATCAAGAGCCTGCGGACAAAATGTTTCGTGTGTTCACATGGGCAATTTTAGCCCGGTTATCGAGATGAAATTGTGTACGTTATAGCGTGCACGAAAATATTAAGTCGTTATTTTCTGGCTGTAATTCTTCTTCATCAAGAAATAATTTAGCTAGGAATGATGCTAATCATTTCCTTCGACAGGAAAGGCATGCGAAATTGAAAAAAATTTTCATCCCTGTAACCGGAATGGCCTGTTCATTCATATGGGAAAAATTTCCAACCTGCCTTCTCATATGAACACACGCAAATTTTACAAAGGAAAAAGGATTGAGGCGAGATCTTGGTAACCGGGCTTATATGAAGAGGCCTTACGAGTTAACGATTCTCGTTATCCTATCAAAAGATCGTAAGTATAGTCCGCTAGTTTACGCGTGAATATCATACCAAGTTTCCTAGCAACGTCTCCGACGACAACAACCCGTGGCAAGGGATTTGGAGGGACTTATTGAAACTGCACAATAAAGAGTTACACGCGAAACAAGGCAATTGCTTTAAAGTACTGCGTATTGGAGTAGAGAGTGTGAAATGTCTGACACCAATCCTAAATGAACGCAGGGTAACTTTATTCACCCCTTGTAGAACATCTCCAGCTGTTGCTAATTATTGTTATGCGAGAAAAATAAAACATGGGATATCTTGAGTTTTGGACTGTCCTTAATTTTTTAACGCTGTTAATCGATTCTATTTTCGATTTGCTAGATAAACTTGACAGCTATGCCTCGAACTTGTCAAATTTCATGTTCCCTACATTTAATTACTTTCATTTAGAAGTTTAAACCGTGAGCCTAACTGTGATAACGCAGTGCTTTCCTGTGGCAATGTTTCTTCCTCAGCATTTTGCAAAAATACAATTTAGAAACTTCTTAACAGCTTTCAACTGGTCTTGGGAATTTAGAGTATTCATGGTGAAAGTAAAAGCAACTCCTTAAGCAGTAACAGGGGAATTGAAGCCAAATCGTGAGTAGTTCAGTAGTCATTATAACTTAATGTGATTAGTTACTGTTTTCGTCCTTTGGTTTTCGATGGGGAGCCTTTTCCAGGGACCTCTTTATCAGGGACAAACGTGACGTGCGGCGAGGACCTCACAGAGGTCCTTGTCGGGGCTTTGCGGCGTTTACGTGGTGGAGTACCATCTTCAGTGTCTGAATCTTCTCCTTCTCTTGAACCTCCTAAATCAGAACCAGGCAAGTTAAACAACAGTTAACACAACGCTAAACTTGGAATACGGCTGAAACACATCATTTTTAGTAACACTAGGGGAACTATGCCACTATCAGTGCAATAACATAGACATATTGGCATCTCGCTTTTACAAACTATGATTATGTGAAATTAATAGTTGTCTGGTTGTCCAAGACTCCATCTGCCATGGTACACATCTTTGTTATTGTAAGGAGTGTCTTAAAGAGGGAATCAAAACAAAACGATTTTTTTCTTTGTAGAATCAATGGCCTTGGCTTTCGTTGATGTAATTATTTTAATACCTACAAAATACTGCAAAAGCAAGACAGTTTTCGTTATAGGGCTACTCATGATGTTCCTTGGCTTAATCAGGTACAAGAAGTTGGGCAACCAGGGCCGGGCTGTTCAAAGTACAATTAAGCTAACCCTGGATTAGCGTTAATCTTTAATCCAGTTAAATAACTAATCAATGAAATTTTTTCTAAAGACGTTTTGCCTTCAGTTTTTTAAACAAACTGTATTTAACTTTTAAACCTGGATTAGCGCTAATCAGCTTTCGAACAACTGGGCCCAATATGTTCTTGGGACAACCCAACCAACAAATGGGTTGCCCCAAGAACAACTAGACACAAAGTAAAATGAATTATGAAGGCTGCATTTGATTGACACCCCTCCCCCTCAACCTATCACAAGCAGGGGTTTATTAAGCTTCAGAGCTAATCAGGGAAGGCAGCTAACAGGGGAATTTTCACGAGTAATGAAGTCACATCAAAGTAATGTGGGCAGCTGTTTGAGTTCAAAAGCATTACAATTTACCGGTTGCCAGCAGGTGATGAAACCAGGGCATAATAGAGTTTAACCTTAAACCCAGTACAGCCAACTCCCACCTTGCGGACACCGTTATAACAGGTACGTAAGTATTACATACAGGAGTTTAAGTCCTGGTGAACAAGATTTACTGAACATTTCTCTCGCTTTTACTAACTCTTTCACTAGGGACACCACATCATGTCCTGAAGGTGCTCATTATATCACAAGTTGACTACAATTATTTGCAGGTTATCTCAACAATCTCTGATATTGCCCTTTTATACATTGTATATCTGGCTAGATTTATGAATCTCTCCTAAATTAAGAACAACTAATGAACACTATCAATTCATGTAAGTATATTATTATTGTATTGTTACCATTAAGTACTGTAGTAGGGGGGCAAGGATTAACAAATGCCTTATTTTGATCCCCTGCATAAAGAACTTAACACGAAAAGCACGATATTTAAAATTAATTTACAGGATGGTCACTAAAATGTTTTGTTTTTCTATCAAAGTAGCCAGAACTCAAGTACTGGGGAAAATCCACAGCCCCTGGCTCTTGATGACAGACCTGGTCAGCCATTTAAGTCCTAAGAGTGACAATTGGCACATGATGTCATATAACTTGGCCAATATTTGGTAGATTTGTATGAATTTTTGTCACCAAAATTGTCTTGTAAGGATCTTCTCATTGAAAGCATAAAATTGTGCCCCTCTGATTTATGATGTAGTTGACCACCCCTGTAACTTTTGGAATTGTTTTTCTATAGTCTAAGATATGTGCCACATCACAGGGAACCCAAACGCTGTATTAGCTATAATATAATCATTTAATAAAAAAATATTGTTATTTATCTGTGTTCCTGTGTCTTTTTGAGTCGTTTTGGAAGTGATTTGAATCAGAGCGAAGACGGTTGACCTTGCACATTTCAAATATTATCTTGTCTGCCGCTTTGTGAAATTTAATATGATGTGTCTATTCTGTCTCAAGTTTCCATTATTATTATCTATTAACTCTCCTCGGGGAAGAGAAAGCCTCTCGTTAAATTGAAATCCTAGATTCTCCCACGAGGATAGTTAATAGTCAATGGTAATGGAAACTGAAATTAATAATAATGGCAACTTGAGACATAATAGGCACGTTGTATTTTGCAAAGCAGAAGACAAGATAATATTTGAAACATGCAAGGTCAGCCATCTTCACTCTGATTCAAAACACTTCCAAAGCAACTCAAAAGACACAGGAACACAAGTAAATAACAATATTTTTATTAAATTGTTATGTTATAGCTAATACAGCATTTGGGTTCTCTGTGGCCACATTAATCTATGCACTGAAAGCTGCAAAATAAGCTATAGTTTAGGGGTATACCTACATGTAACAAAAATATTACAACATTATTTAACATTTTTATTTTTGCGTTTTAAATTCATTTCTATGAAAAGGCATAACTTCCTTCATAAATGCCGATAATTATGATTTATGAAATACCCTGATGAATAGCTTTCAAATGGTATATTATACATGGGTGTAGAGTTTGTATTTATTACTTAGTTTGGAAAAAAAGGCATTTGCTTTGGCGGTTAAAGGCTTAATAATTTATTATTATTTTCAAAGCATACCTGATGTATTGGGAGATGAAACATCCACCAATGAACTCACAGTTGCTGTTGACTTGGAGAGAGCAGGCCCTCTCCTTGGCGACTGTCTCCTGGCATTAGGATTACGGTCATCATCAAAAGCACTGCCCTGGCTACTGCTCCTAGCGTCACTGTCAGAGTCAAATGCCGCACCTTGCAAAGTTGAAGCAACCGTGTCATGCGATGAACTAGCTGTGGCGCTAGTATCAGATTCGGCTGGCAAGTGTTCAAAACTGCTGATGACTTCTGATAAGTCAAGGGGCAGCATTTCATTGGCTTCGCTCCCCGAACCATCACCTGTGATATCCTTCAGCAAACTATCTAATGTCAAGTCACTAGGCAACAAGCTTGATGACAAGATATCAAGCCCACCACTCTCTTCACTTTCAACTGCACTCGTATTTTGAGAGGTGGTGCTACATGTAGCTTGTGTTTTTTGGCTTGGGCCAAGGGATGTGTTAGAGTCTTGAGAAGGTGTTGCAGCTGTTTCAGCGGATACAGTGTCCTCAGTACAGGCAGTTGACTCAGTCACTGCAGAGTCAGATTCTTTGGACACTGTCAATTCACTTTGATTGACATCATCAGACACATGACTTGAGCTTTCCTTTGTATCTGCAACTGAAGAATCATCTTTTGTAGCTGAATTAAGAGCCGATGTGTTCGTAACAACTGACACTAAACTCTTCGTGCTGGTATCTGCTGATTCCCCAACAGCTTTTGGGTCATCTGATGTCATTTCTTTGGAAGATACTTGTGGTGTTGTACTTCTCTTGGCATTGCCTTCCTTTGCACTCATGATTGGTGTTGGAACTGACTGCACAGCAGAACCAAGCTCCTTCTGTTGGCCTGCTAAATTAAATGAAGACATTAACAGGAAATGCTTATGCTTATATATGCTTGCCATATGAACAGCCTAACTGTGTGCATCCCTTCAAAATGCACAATTTTCTGACTAGAATAATTATTTTGACCACAGAGTACTTTTTAAAGCCTAAATTACAAGAATAAGAGAAAATTTCCAAATAGCCACTATGGATGCTCTTACCAAGAACCTTTCATTTACAGTTTTACCAATCGGACCAAGTCAATGCTCTGCTAAAAAAGTCCCAACTATGAAATCTGTTGCTCATGGACGACATGCCTGGGAATACTGGTCACTGTTAAAGCACAGTCCCAAAAATTTAGCAAGTACACTGGCGGTCCCTGGCATTTGCCAAGATAGCGTGTGAAAAAAGTGCTCCCTGATCCCCTGGAGCATTGGAACCCCTACAGTTATCTCTGCAATCAACAATTTGCAAAGTCTAGACCCTATGGCGAGTTCACACAGTGTAAATTGTAAGGAAAGAACATGGGGTAGCCAAACAATGACAATTGATAACAATGGATACCAATGTCAATTATTCAAATAGCAACAGCAAATTGATAGACATGAAGTAGATTTTTGTGACCTTCCATTGATTAGTATTGATGTTCAATACCAAACAGCTTAATATTATTGGTATTGATTTGCATCAATTGATTTTGGAATTTGTTTGCATTTTATTGCAGTTTTAGTGGGCTATCATCTGCTGCTCTGTACTTTGAGCAACTATAGTGTATGGTGGGGTTTGTAAAAGCATGAAACATTCCATTATTTATAATTACAAATTAATGTAAGCACATTTCAAATCTGGAAAAAATAAAAAAAAAAAAAATGAAAATATTATGAAAGCTGTGAAATTTCTGGTTTAAGTACACGATTTAATGAATTCACCTCTCCTCACCTTTATGCATTATTTTGTTAACGAGTAATAGAAAGTAAACAGGAATTACTTAATTAAAGGTTTGTGAAAGGGCCTCAAACCCCCCCCCCCCCCCCCCCCCCCAAAAAAAAAAAAAAAACGCTTTTTTTATAAGACGTGTTTTCCTATGGAGTGTCACAAATAATATTACTGTTAGTAATTACCATGTATTTCCATTTTAGTTTGGTACTAACAGAGCTGTTTGTGCACTTTGCTTGTACTGCTATTGGAAACATTTTACTACTACATGTACATGTAAGTACATTTATCATTTTTACCCATGTACGTATTTGGCTCTCGGTCAGAGTGCTTGATCCATACATGTACAGTGAAACCCCATTAAAACAGTCACTAATGGGTAAAAAAATTGGGCATATTAAAGGGGCAGTATCATGAGGGCGAAACTTGAAAACGTTGGGCCGACGTTTTCAAGTTTGATTCGGCAAATTCAAAAAGGCCGTCGAGAAGTGGAGGTATTTGTTGAATCAAAAACTCCGTTTTGATAGCGGGAAGAAAGAAAAAAAATCACTTTTAACAGTGATATGTCCAAAATTCCAGTGCAAGAATAGTGAACAGTGCCACGTGTGGAACCTCGTGATACTGTCCCTTTAACGGGGTGGCCGTATTACTGGGGCAGGGTCAAATTTCATGACTTAAGGGCTGCAATGACAAATATATCGCATTTGCACTTCCTGAACAACTGTTCTCTTTTAAGTGCCTATGAAATGTAATTTTTTTCTTCGTTTTTCAGTAGATTATTATGTCCAAAGAACGCAAATAATCATTTCCCACGGAAAAGAAAGAAAATTGTTTTTTTTTTTTCAGCCACTCAAAGATGTGTCACTTCAGTTGAAAAGTGGCTCCAATTTTTGGTGAGCCTGGGATGAGTATGAGTGCATGATGACATAGATAGGTTGACACATTGGTTTGTTTACGCTGTAATTCCCTTGGAATCCTTTAGCGTGATGGTCATTTTGCCAACGTTTTTGGCTGTACAGGTGTCAGACAGCGCCTTATATGTTTCTTTATAGTCCTCTGAAGGTGAAGAGGATCAGTTTCGGATCACTCTTGATCAAATGAAATGATCGTGTCCACTGCAGTTTTGCCGTAGCGAGGTAAACCGACTGTGCTGCTTGAGTGCAGGAAGTGAGCATGAAGACGGACTTTGATTTAGATTATTGAACGTGAAAGGTATACATTTTAGTAGCACAGCATCTCAGTGGTTTGCCAGTTGAGTTGAAAGCTTATTGAATACAGAGGCTTTTTTGTTATTTCTTTTTAGTGGCTCAGTGACCAGCATTAATTTTTATTGAATGCAAATGATATATTTGTAGTAGAAACAATGTATATTACATGATATTAGTGACTCGGCTGGTCTCTGAAGGTGTATTTTGCTGGCCTATTTTCCTCTGGAGCAAAATAAAGCTTTGTTACACCCTCTGTAATCGAAGAATTCTAATATCTCGTACGTTTGAGACTGCTCGCCACATAACATTGTCCACCTCTAGCGATGTCTCTTGTCAGCTCTCTTGTTCGCTATGATTCCTGCAGCAGTTTGTATACCTTTTTACATCAGTGTATTATGACACTGGTTTTGGCCGCGCACAAATTGGAGCCACTTTTAGCGCCAACAACCTAACTTTGAGACCATAAAAAAACCATTTTACATCGTCTCCAACACTTTAAACCTTTTATTCCAAGGTCTAAAAAGTTGAAACTTTCAATATATCAAAAACTAAATTACATTTCATAGACACTTGAAACTTCACTAAGTACATACGGTGCTGTAAAACGCTTTTAAAAATCAGCTATTAAACTGCCACAGATGCATTTTAAATGTACTGTTGTCTAAAAACAAAACAAGAACAGGCTCAGCTTGCTACAATGCATGCTTCTGAAAACCGAGGTCCTGAGCTCTCTGACTTTTCTATGTGTACATCATTGAACAATAATGTTCACAATTTTGAAAAAAAAATCGGTGAACTTTGACTGGCTTGTTCTGCGTAAATCGGCTGTTTGATAAGTAAATGACAGACATCAATAAAATTGACATGTCACAGGCATTTTGGTTTTTTAAATTTATTGCCAGTGGCCGTATTAACGGGGTGAAATTATAAAGGATTCTACTGTTTGGGATTTTAAAATGTGGCTGTTGGCCGTATTAACTGGTGACCACATTAACAAGGGTTTTTATAAGAAAATGTATGGCCATTTTGCCGGGAAGAGTGGCCGTAATTACCAAGGTGGCTGTTAGGCAGGGTTCCACTGTACTGTACATGTAAATTTATGCGACCCATGACCTCAATCCAAATATTTTCCCATCCAGCACTCCTACTCAGTCAATGGCATTCAGTTAAGTTCACTTATCTCATACCTGTTGATGATGTACTTGTGGTTGTTGAAGTCTGGGCTCCTGTTGACTGTGTGGATCTTGTAGTTCCAATTGATGACACCATGGTAATCACCATTTTCCTGCGAACAGTAGGTGTTTGACTGGCCATGGTTTTGGGCACCTTGTCTGCTGGAAGCAACAACAGTGGCTTTTTATCTCCACTGCTCTCCAGCTGTTCCTCGGATGTCAGTGTCTGTATTGTTGGACTCCCGTTTGGATTGGACGATGGAATAAGTACAAACACCTGAGAACCTTGCTTTGGTTGTTTAGGTTTCTTGGCACTGCTGGCACTTCGGGTTTTAACACCATCCCCTTTGGCTTGATTGATAAACTGTTCTATAAGTTTAGGAGCAAGTTTTTCTGCAGGAACCAGGTAGAGTGGAGAACCTTTTGCAGAAGCGAGGGGTAGTGGAGAGCCTCCCGTCTTGTTTGCATCACTGGTGTAAATTGTTGCCTTCTTTGGTATAATTGATGCAGCACTTGCCGATTTTGAGTAGCCATGCTCTGCAATGGTAGTTGGCTTACTTTGGGAAGTAGAAGCTGCTGAAATAAAATCACATCAGCAGTCACATCAATGACAGTTAGCCTTTTATACAAATGTTCTTTAGGCTTGCCATGCACTCCCAGCAACATGTCTTTAACCCACTGACCCCATGATTTTCTGTAAAAAACTACAATTTAAAACCACCATTAAAAAGCAGGTTTATGACTGCTCTTGAGGCAAATTGCAGCCAAACTGTCCAGAAATGTTCTTTGTGACTTCCTTGCCTTTCTAGAATTATTTATTTTAACTAGCTTAACTTTTTATTTTTTTCTCTCAATTCTGTTTTCTTCTCTTTTCCTTCTGTTGTTGTTGGTCTTTCACTAGACTTCATTTTTGTACGAAAAGTTTTAACATGAACACTGAAGGAAGCAAAAAATTATTTTTCAAGACAAGTGGCAATTGGAAGATCACATTTTTATTTGATATTGCCAGTCATATTTACTTGGTTTCTTGAATGTATATCTGGCCCAATTCACAGGATCACACTCCTCATGCATAAGTTGGTTATCAAACTAGACATCTTTTGTTGTAAAAATAGGTAGTCAATCACTGCACGTGTCTACTGGTGATAAACTTGGAATGTTCAGGAATTGAAAATTAAGCCCAGAATACAGGGTGGTGAAAAGGGTGTACCGATCACGACTGGCGGGTCATTTTTTCCTAATTTCACTGTTTAAGGAGCTCTGAAAATGCATTTAATGAATCACGTTTTTGAAACTTGTGATGTTGCGTCAAATGTTTCTATATGATCTAGGCAACGTTTTGAAGTTGTTAGACTGTTACAAATAGCAATAAGAACTAACTTCATTTCTGATAATAGTGATGGATAGAATTTCATGCAATCCAGCTACACTGTAGATGGTCAGAAATGATTAACAATGAACTGATAAGTTAGAATATGCGTGGTTTTGTTTTTCTAGAGGGGATCTGGGGGTATCCCCCCCCCCCACCACCCATGGAACATTTTGAAATTTCAGACTCACAAGATGGCCAGAAATGCATAAAAATAAGCTCATAAGTGAGAAGATGTGCTTTTTTGGGGGGGAGTCTGGTGGTATGCTCCCCATCTAAAATGTTAAAATTTCAGTCTCACAAGTCTCACACTTTGATTCATTGATGGTCATTCTTCTGGAAACTTTCCATACAGGGTCAAAAAATCTTAAAAACATTCTTTGAAAGATGTGCCTGGTTCTTGTTGCAAAATAATGCATAATCATTGTATAAAAAAGCTAAATTACATGTACCATCAAATCCAGCACAAGCAAAACACAGGTTGAAGTTGTCGTACAAAGCACATGTGAACCAAAGGATGCAATGTATCTTCAAAATTTCAGTCGATAGTAAGGGGCCGATTACATGGCGAATTTCAGCCCGGCTTCCAAAATAAATCCTCTTAAAATGAAGTTAACGATTACATGAACAAAGTTTCAGCCTGGGCTGAAAATTCCAGCCGGGTTTCAGAAACTGGGCTGGAATTTTCGGGCTGAAATTTGCCATGTAATCGCATCAGAATTTCAGCCCAGGCTGAAACGTGAATTTGGGCATGCGCAGTGATTATTATTGATTCTCGTTATCAATCTTCCCGCGCAATTTCAAACTTGGCGCACGCGCTGAAATATCAGCCTGGGCCGAAATTTGTCATGTAATCACAACAAAATTTCAGCCCGGTTGACAGGGCTGAAATCTCAGCCCGGGCTGACATTCGCCATGTAATCGGCCCCTAAGTCGAAAACTGACAAAGAACCACATAAACTGCCAATGATTGACCGACGATGATCGATTGCCACGACGATCTCGCCGACTATTGTCGATCGCCATAGCCAAATATCCAAAGATCTCTCCGGAGATTCGAACACTGTCCAAAGAACTCTCTGATTATCCCATTGTTGCATTACGGACTTACACAGTTCTGGGATAGTGTCTACGGTGACCGTAGACACAAAAAGGGATTGCATTTTAAATTGTACCAGGCAATATAGGAGTCAGTGGGTTAAATAATCTTAACAGTTTAACACAACTTTTTCAATAATCGCAAAATTGATCTGATGTAGTAATGACACATGTTAAAGTGCAAATGTACTAACACATTGCCTTTATGGTTAGCATTCAGCATTGAGTATTCCGCTGTACTTGTAAACAAAATACACTGTTTGTATGAGAAACTGTCACAGGCAAATTTAATTTCTTAAATATCCATTGTTTGCGAGCTTCAGAGCTCTGGCAATAGTTTTTATAGCAATTCAATTTGAGGGCTGTAACTACACTGTATGCTGGGAAGCATGCTGTTGCTTTTGAGTTTTCTTCACAGTTCTCCCAAAATTTTCCAGTGAACTTTCTACACTTTAACAGACAAAGAAAAATTGAAAATGCCACTGCTGTATACATGCTTCCCAGCATAAAGAATCCTGGTTATATGCCAACCAATTTAGTGACAAAACAATGTTCCTGCTATACTCCTCAATGGAATATTTAAAAAAAAAAACTGACTAAAACAACAGATGAAAAATGTGAGGTTTGTGTGATGTTGCTAAAAGTGACAAAGTCAGAAGACTGCACAAATGTGATGCCACGAAATAGGGCAATATGGCGACGTTGGTACAATGTACATGTACATGCTGCAGGCATTAACCCTAAATCAACCCAAATTAATAGTGAGCCCAAGTATGAGCAGCCATGGACAGCTGTTTTGGCCTTGTTAGACCTCACCAGCATGGCATAGCACTAATATCACTGCAAAAATTATTACCAGTAATAGTACTTGTTTTTTTTTTTGGGGGGGGGGGGGGATGAGGTCTGCTAGGATTTGAACCACTTGCTCTTGCTCTTGCTTAGAAACATTCTCAATTAAACAAAGACACTATTATTAATAATTTGCCTTAAGCTGCATATTGCCAGAATAGAAATGGATTGCAACTTGAAAAAAATGATTAATTCCTTCTGTGCTCTAGCAATTTTTATTGTGTATATGAGCAATTTTGACTAAAAGAGCAAAAAAGCTGTGATGTCAGTTGAACATCATCTTACCACTTCCACTGGCAACAGCATCTTCCTTCTGTTGCGCACCTGTTGAACTTGTAGATCCTGTCCTGTTTACTTCAGATCCTAGAAAGAAACAACAAGACAATTTACTTCAGATCCTACAATAAGCAACAAGACAATAAACTGTCCTGTTTACTTCAGATTCTACAAGAAATAACGAGACATTGAACAAATCCATGTCTTCACTGCATTGGGAGGGAGGGAGGGAGGAAGGAAGGCAGGGAAGGAAGGAAGGAAGGAGTGAAAATTTGCATATTTCTCCCTGTCTGCTGTAACTTGTTCAAAAGCTTCTCCAGGGTTTGACAACTTCAGACAAATAAAATTCAAGGACAAAAAATAGTTTTCAAGGACTACGTTTTGTTTACGAAATCGAAACTCTTTGTTCCCTGGTGCATGAAATTGAGGCAAAGATTACAATTTGGCTTCATGTACGCATTCACATATTATGCTGATATTTTCGATAGTTATTTTCGGATTTTAAAAGTCGCTGGTGGCCAATTTCTTTCAGAGCAAAATCATTTAATTTATCAGAAAAGTGATAGGGCGTACACAAAGTCCTAAAATTAATTTCAAGGACTTTGCAATACCTAATAAAGAAATCAAGCACTTTTCAAGGACCTTAACCAAATTAAGGACTTTTCAAGACGACTGCTAAAATTCAAGACCTTTTCAAGATTGTACGAACCATGTTCTCATATTCGCGAGTTAAAAGTAGGCGGGGGGGGGGGGGGGTATTTGAGAAGGGGTACTACTCATGATCATGTCACTTTCATACACAGTGCAGAAGTCATGCTTTTGTAATCTGGACTGGTTTTTTTTGCTACTGTATGTGAGTAGTACACATAACTTGATTTTGATTCTTGACAATGTACATGTACATGACACATACCTGATGAAACAGGTTTATTGGATGCTGAACCAGATTGCTGATTTTGACTCTTATTACTTGCTCCTGTCTGGCGTGTATCATCCTGCGTTTTCTTTCCTGCACTGTCTATGTTGGCAGTTTTCTGTCCTTTGTTGGTGTCATAAGTTGGACTAACACCTTTTCCAGAGCTTTCAGTCTGACTTGTGCTCTTCTGAGCATCTATGATTTTTAAAAATTGAAGTGAGAATTGTGAAAGCAATGGCTACCCAATAGTAATAATAATAATAAAGACTTTATTTTAAGAGGGTAACACCTAATAGCAAAGCTAATGAACTTGTGGCCCTCTCTAAGTATAAATACAATATGACAATAGAAGCTAATAAAATATATGGATACATACAATAGCTAGTGAAAATGAAAAAATGAAAAAAAGAATAAATCGATAAAAACTGGATTACAATAGATATACTTATAGAATGGAAAAAGCAAAAAATTGAATCTATACATTAAAATGACTTAAAAATTGCTGTTGCGTAAAAATATTGTTCCACATATTGTGCTTACTGTGCGAATCCAAAAACCATGAACACTTTGATTTGATTTTGACATTTCCCATTGTGCAGCAACCAATCAGAAGCGAGCTCGAAACCGCAAGAAACCCAAACAAACAGTTTGTCACGAAACTATGCTTCTCTGTTTTCTTGCAAAAGAATCGTTGCCGCCTCGCTGTAGTTTTTTATTGGTAGTTTACCTTTCATCTTTCTTTGTAAATGAAGTAGAAATCTGAGCGATTTTACTGTAACGGCTAAAAACCAGACAGTCGTTTAGCTATACGTTTGCCTCATGCTCAGTTGTCGCGTTCATCGGTTTGTCAGTGTTGTACACAACACTTGTCCATCGTTAGCGAAAAAGCCAGACAATAACACATGACAGTTCCTGAGGAGGTGAATTTTCGAAAAAAGCTACTGAGTGAGGACAAAATCGGCTGCTCCGGTGAATGAAAGTGTTAACTTAATATGGCATGCAAATATGTAACTACAGTACCACTAACTTGCTGCAAACTTGTCAACTTTTATTCCCAGCACAGTAGGTTTTACAGCTACTACACGTTTCTTTTTCTTTGATCTCTCGCTGATCAGCCGCTAGCTACTTTGCCGTGTGTGGCTAATTGCAATACAGCTTTCCAAAATTTGAAGGCTTGAATATATTCGATGATATCTGATATCATAAACAAAAATTTTAAATTTTAATACAACGGTAAAACTGCAAAAGAGAACAGAAGTTTGCTGCTTCAAATATTGAGACGATCTATCAGCTACTATGCTCAAAAGTGAGTACTGATTACCACTGGATAGTGATTTATCCGTTGAATAGTGCTATCCACCTTTTGAACAACCGGGGCCTGAGCTTTATGGTTTCGTGACTAACCGTTTGTTTGGGTTTCTTGCGGTTTCGAGTCGCTTCTGATTGGTTGCTGCACAATGGCAAATGTCAAAATCAAATCAAAGTGTTCACGGTTTTTGGATTCGCACAATAAAGCAACTTATGCTGTCCGCCTTGCATATATTTAGAGGAATCTCGTTCCATATTTTTGTGCCGGTGACGAGGAAGGTGCGCCCACTTTCAATTTGAAACCTCGCTAGCAATAGGCCATTTGCACGATGGCGTCATTTGACTACAACTACCTGAATTCATTTCGTTTTTCCTTTCTTATTAATTTAAATTTTGTAATCCCAGTGCAGTTTAAATAACAATAGCCCTAATTTGCACTACAAAACTAGACTACAAGTAGTCCCTCCTTTTTCCTCATAGTAGAGCGAGCGAAATGCGAGCGCGCGTGAAAATCACCCCATGCGAGAAAGGCGAGACGCGCGGCGAGAGAGAGAAAAAGGATAGACTACAGACAAAGCCCAAACTTTTGAACCTTCACGGTCCACTGATTTTTGAGTGTAAAGTTCGTATCGCCTTTCAAACCAATTAAGCGCATCCACTGAGAGTCCTTGTCTCATTGAGCTGTCATTGCTCTTGTCATCAGTGTTAAAACAGCGGGGGATGTTTATTACAAGACTAAGTTTAGTCGTGTGCAACGGACGAGAGGTGAAGTCTGTCGGTTGTGTTTTCTTGTGGTGTTGCGCTTGGAATTGTAGATTTGGACCTCATTTTTTAGCGTATATTGGCATGTAGATTTTTATGTAGGATAGGTTTGAATTTCTTTAACTTTTCTCTCTGAAATACTGGACATGACAGGATCTAAAATGATCTGTTGGCCATGAATGCCCAGCTATTTTAGTTTTGTATTTACAGGATTTTAATTTTCAGGATCCAAGCTTTATAGCAGAGAGAGTTGAAGTTTGTCTCAGTCAAGGCTGTAATTTTAGCTTCCGTTCGCTACGCTTTATAGTGGCGTGGAGTTCCCTTTGCAATTTTGACAGTCTAGCGACTGCTTCGTTCATGCATGGTTCATGCCACTATTTCATTCAGGCAAGACCATGGTTTTGGTTCTTCTCTCGAACCTCCTCAGTTGCCGGGTTTGTATTTGGACGCTCGCGTTCGCAGATGTTTGTGCCATGCTATACACTTGATAAATTAAACCTTTCCCAAATCTGGATGAAAGTATCACAAGAACATCTTTCCCCGCCAACAGTGCCTCCACCGCTTGAGTCTGTTTCGGTTTCAGCGATGTTATATTTGGAATTTTTTCCAGACATGCCTGAAGTTTGGCAACCATTGACACAAAACTAAAATTGTGTCGAGTGTTGATAGCCGCTGGCCCGGATTGCCATGGAAGAGCCAATCAGAGTTTTTAGTTGTGAGAGCAACGCATAAGTTCAAAAGTTTGGGCTTTGTCTGTAGTCTCTCCTTTTTCTCTCTCCCCGCCGCGCGTCTCGCCTTTCTCGTGTGGGGTGATTTTCACGCGCACTCGCATTTCGCTCAATCTACTATCCCTGAGGAAAAAGGAGGGACTACTCGTAGTCTACTACAAAACAAAAAAACAGAAGGATTCCAGTAGTTGTAGTCATATGATGTTATCGTGCAAATGGCCTATTTGGAAAGTAACAACCCTCCTCTCTTATTTGCATTAATTTATTAGTTATTTTACATATATTAGATTTTTTGGACAATATTACTTATCTACAGACATGCATTCGATTGCAATATTTTTTTTTTCTGTGCATCTTTTATATCAATGGCTTTGTAACATTTTTAATTGTCATTTTATTTTAATCGTTGTAATGCGCATTTAAAAACTCTATTGGTTGATATTTGCGCAATATAAATTTATATTTATTACTAAAATAAATTTATATTTCTTAAGTATAAACGCCACCCGAAAGTAATAGACTTATGATTTTCGAGACACTTTGGAAGTGAAAATATATTCCCTTAAAAAACAATCCTGATACTGTAAAGGTGTTGCATGTCTGAAAGTGTGTTGGCTTGCTTCCTTTCATATAATTTTCAGTTAAAACCTCCAGTTTTGCAGTTATATTTACCTTGTTCAATGAGTTTCTTGTAATGGATTGCTTGTATCTTTTAGCGGTCTGAAAGTATTGACCACCCGAAAGTAGCTTAAGACCATCCAAAAATAGTCAAAAGTTGCAACCCCTTCTAGGCTACTAAAGTAAGTAAAGTAAGGGGGAAACTTTCAGAAAATATAATTCTATGCTATACCTTGAAACAATTATGGACCTAACCACAAAAGGACATTTTCAGGGAATTAAAAAGTTTATGTAAACCCAAACTACAGGCAAGGGTTGACATGTACATAAAGTTCTTTCAAGTGTAATTAAGCTACAGGTGTAATATAAGATACAGATACTGTAGTAAGTGGAAATTTTGGATCCAGTTTATTAACTAATAAACAAAGCTTTTTTCCCAAAAATTTACTGTAGCCTTTTCAGTTTTGACTTTGATTTTCTGGTAATTTTTGCTTAAAACAAGATTTTGAAAACATTTTCAAAGAGAGAAATGAAATTCATGGTTAACTTTTTTTGTTTAGATAGCTTCACGAAAACACCAAGTCATCAAAGGGCCCCCTTACATGAGCCTGGACACCAAGATCATGCCTCGTCCCTTTTTCCTTTATAAAAAATTAAGGAGGCTCGTACCCATTTCTCAAGTCCACACCCTTTCAATTTTAATGAGCCATATCTTTTGTTGTAGCGCATAAAAAGTCAAGCCACTTTGCATGCAAACACACAATACATTGAACTTTATGGGAGTATTGGATTTGTTTACATCGGTGCTTCCATGGCAACGGAATGGTGATCCTCCGAAATTTACAAGTTGCGGAGTTTCTCTGGATCAAGAGAAATTTTTGTAAAACCCGCTAGTGGACTAGTTAGGTTGGGCTTCAACTGGACAAAGTTTGAAAGAAATATATGAGAGCATTTTTGAAATTTTTAGGGATGAAGTTTTGGGGATTATATTTACAGAGAAAAACATACTATCGACATAATTGACTAAAATCTGAAAATGATGCGCGATGGGAATGTTGTTTCATCTCATAGTAGTTTGATTCCATTTGAAATGGTGTGTGAAAAAGTGAGGGGGTTGCTTTGGCCGATTGCGAGAAAGAAGGATTTGATTAGCGTGCGTTCAGCTTCTCTTGTTGCCATTTTTGTATGTAATTTGGTCTACGCCTACAAATGTGATGATAATATGAAAACCGCGAGATACTTTTTTTTTTTAAAAATTTGACAATCTCGAGATTAATCATCAATTTATATGGCCTGCAAGTTTCAAGGACATTGAAGACATGCAAAGCAATAACATGGGGCCTCCAATGTTCCAATTTTTTCCCGCAGATTTTGTGTTTACAAGTGAGCGTCCTCATTATTCACGAGTATTGTTTTCAAGTTTCATATGCATGTGCAAAACTTCAGAAAAAAATTTATTTGCATCGAACAGAACGCTCGATTGCTTTCCGTTCTCCCATTCTTATTCCATTTTTTCCCTTCATTGTTGGCCTTTCACTAGACTTTATTTATGTAGTAAACATTTCCCAGAAAATACTGAAGAAGGTGAAATTTTTTAACAAGAAGTGGCAAATGGTAGGAAGACCATATTTCCCTATGATTTTGCCCGTCAAATCTGACAGGTTTTTCACATGTTACTCTGGCCCAATTCATGAGATCTCTCTCATCTGGGCACTTTTTGAAATTCTTCCTTCCGCATGAGTTAGTTACAAAAGACATCTTTTATCATAAAAAGAGATGACGTTACTAATGGTAGAAGGACCATGGGTCCGTCACGGGTGGTTTCGGTCGTTTGAAGTGTCAATGGGTTAAGCAGACATATTACAATGAGAAATTTATGCTGATCACTTCTGGGGTATAAAAGTTAAGTTCCATCAACTACCATATCATTGCTCAATAATAGTTAATTATTGACGCTTGTATTTCCACGTTTACTTTACCCACACATGTGACCTCTCACATGAAAACGTACACTAACGGATGGCTAAAACCGTTCGCTTGCCATTTATCAGCCATTCATGAACGGTAGGAGGCCGTTTTAATGGCTACGGTTATCCGTTTAGAAAAAAAAAAACACTCAGCCATTTGAATGGCTGCTACCAGCCATTCAAAAAGGATTGTCAGTCGTTCGAACAGCTAGGTTATCCGTTGAAAAAAAATTTGCATCTGTTCAAACGGCTTGGGTCATCCGTTCAAAAAAATCCCTATCAGTTCGATTGGCTGCTACTAGCCGTTCCAAAACATAATCACCTGTTCGATCTGTTCGGCTAGTAGCATTTGCAGCCGTTCGAACGGTTGCTACTAGCTAGCCGTTCCAAAAAATAGTCACCCATTCAATTGGTTCAGAAAAATAATTAATAATATTCAGCCGTTCGAACCGTTGCAAATGCTATGAGCCGTTGAAAAAAATTTCATCTTCACCTGTTGGAACGGCGATCAAAATAACTCAAATCTTTCGGTCGGTGACTTTATAGTTGATTTTTTGGTTTTCATTCACTGCGGTAAAAAAAAATGAATGTAATTTGCATGTGTCAAAAGTAATTTGAAACCTATCCAATAACGCATAACGTAAACATCTCGTGATCAGATTTATATTTCTCTATAACGCGCGATGGCAATTTGTTGTTTTCCTGTTCTCCTGTAAAACCTTTTTAAGTGATTCTTTGTTTAATAATGTTAGTTATGTTAATAAATTGTATGAGCCTCTTCTGCTACTTCAGCGGCGAGAAAGTGAAGGATGGTGGTGATAACAACAATTCGGAAGCCAAAAAGAAAGATGATGATCAAAGCAACGCTACGGGTGTATCAAAATCTACAGCAGAATTAGCCGAGGCGCAAGAAAGCTCAATAAAAAGGTTTCGTACGTTTCAAGAGTCATGGAAGACTGGAAGACCCTGGCTGGAATTTCACGCAAAAGAAAACGCTTTGTTTTGTATAGTTATTGCAGACAGTTTTAGAAAGATAAATCTGCATTTGGAAGCCTGCATTTCTATAGACATTTGAAATAAGTTTCTTGGCAAGCTTTTATAAGAAGTGTTGATTTATGCGAGGTTCCAACTTCCAAGTTTTTTACCTGTTGCAATACTGTAATGTGTGTTGATTTTTATAATATTATTAAGGTTTGCGTGACTGGTGGACTCAAAACAACTCTAAGAGGACACAGGCTGGTCAAAACATTTTATTAAGACACTCATTTGAATAGAGTTCACTGTATTTTTATTTCATTTTCTTGTGAAAATTAATAAAACTCACCATTTGGCTCCTATATTAGTTTCTTGGCTTGAACTGGGGCTAGAGCTTGGACAACCAAAATATTCTATGCGCAACCAAACCAAGTCTTGCGGTTGCCCCAGGGGCAACTGGACATAGAAATAAATTTCTAACCCAGAAAGCGCTAGCAAGAATACCAAAGGTTTAAGCCTTAAGGGTTTATATCCGTTCAGATAAAATATCCAGCCATTCGAATGGCTGCCACCAGCCATTCAAACAAATCTTCCCCCGTTCAAACGGCTAATTAAGGTGTTTCCCTCCAGTTTCCGTGTAGCCGCACCGACCGTTTTTGAGCGGCCGTTTAACTAACTTTCCTTTATTGAATTAGAATGAAACTTACACAAAATATTGTATAAGGTTTGAAGTTTATAAGAGTGTAACAATTTTAAAAATCGGATTTAAAATTGCGGAGATAAACGAGAAACATTGAAATCGCTTGAGTCTAAATTCCGAGCGATTGCGATGGCATCTAGAAACATCAAAACTATTACGATAAACTATGACATATGGCAAACAAAATATCTAAAAATTAGAAAATTTTGTCAAGCCGATTTTGAGTAAATCAGAAAAACATTTCGAACTTGTGATTTTGCATGTGTATGAGCACATCTACAAATTCCTCAATTAAGCTTATAAAAGTTTAATTTCTCAATCTCAAATTTACGCCAAAATGCGTGTTTAGTGTATGAGATGAAACTGTGAAAGTTTGAAAGCGTTTCTCGTTTTAGTTTTGGAGATTCAATTTTCTGTAGGAAACCGTAGTTTTTTAACTGAGTCCTTGATATTGTAGTTTTAGCACTTTCCTACATATTTCAAAAACCGCGAGATAGATTTTTTTAAAACTTTTATGGTCATTTCTTTATAATATGAACAACATTGTCTCAAAGTTTCATCTTGATTGAAACATTGCAACATGGCCAAATAAAATAATAAAGTTCACCCAAAAAGTTCATACTCTAAACACACATTTTGGCATAAATTTGAGATTGAGAAATTAAACTTTTATAAGCATAATTGAGGAACTTATTGATGTGCTCATACACATGCAAAATCACAAGTTCGAAATGTTCTCCTGATTTACTAAAAATCGGCTTGACAAAAGTTTCTAATTTTTAGATATTTTGTTTGCCATATGTCATAGTTTATCGTAATAGTTTTGATTTTTCTAGATGCCATCGCAATCGCTCGGAATTTAGACTCAAGCGTTTTCAATGTTTCTCGTTTTTCTCCGCAATTTTAAATCCGATTTTCAAAATTGTTACAATCTTATAAACTTCAAACTAAGTACAATATTTTGTGTAAGTTTCCTACTAATTCAATAAAGGAAAATTAGTTAAACGGCCGCTTAAAAATGGTCGGTGCGGCTGCATGGAAACTGGAGGGAAACACCTTAATGTAATCTGTTCAGAAAAAGAAAACGAACAGCTACGCTTATCCGTTCTGTGTGGGATTCCAAACAACACATAAGCACAATCTGCCCAGGTTTTTTCTTCATCCGTTCGAACGGCTGTTATTACTCATGCGCAAAGCGGCATGAGGTAAGGTTTCGGCTCCGTTTTTCTTGTTATTTTTATTATTTTTATTTTTTGTGTCACAATTTTGCATGCAAATTTATGCACGCATATTTTAAATTGTGCACTTCCGGTTGACGTATTTGCCATTTACACTTCCTGTTTAGTGACTTCTGGCTATTCTCACTTCCGGTAATACATACATTACTATGTTCACGTTTGGTATATATAAGACTTAAAAGAATCACTGGCTTCATTGTGGTACAATCTTCATGTCCACAACATTCAATAGTAAACAACGTGGTTTGCAGGAACGATGACTGAATGAAAGGAGTAACTATTCTCCATGTCGGACATCTTCTTATCATGTTTAAAATTTATCATAAAATTTTCTTACGCATGCACATGAGTAAAGGCTGCTTGCAGCCTCTTGTTACCCGTTCAAAAAAAAATATATTCACCCATTGGAACGCTAGGGTTATCTGTTCAGAAATATTCAGCTGTTCAAACAAATCTTCACCTGTTTGAACGGTTAATGTTGCGCTGCGCTTGTCCATTCAAAAATAATTCTGACACTTTGCCCGTTTTTTTTTTTTACAAGAGTAAGTGTTCGCGTTGTCTTACCTATCGGCTGATGTTTCGTATGCAAATTTTAGCAAGTCATGCTTGGATGCATTTTTAATACAACTGATCGCTGGCGCTTTTTGCATTCTGTTTTTCTTTTTTAGAATCCGTTCTAAAGTCCGACAGTTTAAACGCCAGTGTGGAGTAACATTTTTATAGCAAGTGAAACTGCTAGAAAGAAAAAATAGCGTTTCGAATATAAACTATTTGACCATTGTTTGCATTCATTTCAGAGAACTCTGATGCAAACAATCTCGTTCATAGTTTGCTTTATTTTAGTTCAGTTTCTGTTCTATAAAAAGTAATAAATTTTTGTCTTTGCCCATTCAGCCGTCTGTTTGAAATTTACATGAGCCGTTCAACTGCTCTGATGGCCATCCGTTCAAAGTTTTACATGAGTCGTTTAGCCATTCGAACGGCTTGTGTCATCCGTTCAGAAAAAATCTGCATCCGTTCTGAAAAAATTTGCATCTGTTTGAACGGCTTGGGTCATCCGTTCAAAAAAAATCTTTATCCGTTTGAACAGCTTGGGTCAATTTGCATCCGTTTGACAGCTGTTCGACAGCCGTGCGTTTCACCTGTTTAATGGATACCCGTTAGTGTACGGTTTCGCGTGAGAGGTCACACATACTGATTTCATTACATTTTAATTCATAAACCTAATTCACAACTGAATTTCTTTTTACAGGAGAACCCATTTTTAGAAGTAACCGTAAATGGTAAGCCCACAATTTCTAAAAACCCTTGAAATGTCTGAACACAGGTTTTGTGTAATAAAATGGCTTAATTTTGGTGTTTTTGTCTGCTTTAGAGGGGTCTGCTGAATACAGGTTTCGATTTACAGTAAATATAGGAAGAAAATTTTGGAACCCAAGCTGGTGTCCACTTAATACGGGGTCAACTTAATAAAGGTTTCACTGTACAGTGGAACCCCGCCTAACGGTCACCTCGTTATTACGGTCACTTTTTTTTTGTCCCAGCCAAATGCCCATACATTTTCTTATAATAAAACCCCATTAATGCGGCCACCCCGTTAATATGGCTGACGGCCACATTCTGAAATCCCAACCTGTATAATCCTTTATAATTTTACCCCATTAATACGGCCACTCGAACCAAATACGCATTAATTATTGACCAAACAAAACAAATACTGTAAACAGCAATTTACTTTCCTGTCATGAAAAAGAAACATAGCCCTTTAATACAGCCACCCCCATTAATACGCCAAATTTTCATGGCCCGTTGGTGACTGTATTAACGGGGTTCCAATGTATGTACAAAATAATTTATTGAAGTACAGTGGTTTAAAATTACCTGAGATATCCAGTCTCTGCCTTTTGTTGTTATCGCCCCGCTCACTGTCATTTGAGCCTGGCCTCTTCAAGGAATCATTTACCCTGGTTACAACATTCTGCGCATTGTTTACCGTTCGGCTGATAGTATCGTTGGCAGGTGCTGGCTCGTCTTCATCATCAGGAACGTCTCGACCATCCTCAGGCATTGGGACTAGCACAAGGGGAGTTTTTGCCGTTCCTCCAGGTGGCAGCATCTTTACCATCTCCCATGTATCCATTATTCTTTTAAATGTTGGGAAAATGTTTATCCCAACAATCTTTGCTAGTTCAGGTCCAATACTTGATCTGAGAACGTCCACATACTTTTTCCTTGACAGATAAAGTCTGCTAAGCAATTTCTTACCAAAAAGTCCAAAATCGTCAATATGCTTGTCCAACAAAGCTGGCATCACATAAGCTCGGAAGAAGCTTGGATGTGCGTGACAGTCTGAACTTATTACTGCATTTGCTGCATCCTTGGGCTTGCCATAAATGAACTGTTTCATGTCTTGCTCTGTGTAGTTTTCTTTCCTTGCAATTTTCCTGGCCTCGACCGTCTGGACTTTTTTAATAATTTTACCCCATTTTACTGCAAATGAGAGGCCAAACTCCAAAAGGTTGGTTTCGTCTATGCCCTCGTCATCATCAATAGTGTAAACAGCTAGCTTCTCTTTTAGTTCATTTAATAATGGTGTGTCACTAATTTGAGCTACTGTTTGGGCATCTGCACTGTCATCCGAGGTCACACCAGCAGGAACAGATGGGGGTGCTTTACCAGAAGCTGCAACCTCTTCAGACGAACTTGCTTTCTCACTCTCATTAACTTTCCCACTTGAAACACAAGATTCTTGAGATTCTTTCTGCGTGGTGGACTGTACTTTGGTTTCATCGGGTTTCTCGCTTGATTTTAACGGCTCATTCACATCATTTCCTCCACTTTCCAATGACTTAATTTCCTTGCCGGTCTCTTTTTTGTCATCGTCACCCTTTCCATCTTTATCTGTTACCACAGAAACTTGTGGTGTTTGCTCGTTACTACTTGCAGTAGTCTTATCATCACCATTTTTCTCCATAGTGATGTCTCCAGTTTTGCACTTGTCTTCGTCTGGCTGGGAACTGTTTCCATGTTCTTCAACATTGACAACAGTTGGGCCCTTTTCTGCATTCCTACTTGCGACAGTTTTATCAATGAAGTTTCCATTATCAACACACTGTACCTTGTTTTCTTCACTGATAGGTTTAGGTTGTTTTTCACTTTGCTCCTTGGGCATTTCCTCACTAGTGGTGGTTAACAACTTCTTCTCTGTTGTTGATGTCTTCAAATTGTCTGTTTCAGCATTCAGCACCTGACTATCCACATCAATAATTTCAATCTTGCTAACAGAAGGATCTTGTGAAGCTTTCGATTTGTCCTCTCCACTTATTTTCAATTCACTCTCTTTTCTCAAAGGTTCTGTTTTCTCCTCAGCATCCACCATTATTACATCAGTTGACTGAGCCGTTGGCTTTTCATTAGCTGTGGCACTGACACCTTTCTTCTCTAACTCGTCAGTTTCCATTGGTTGTGATGTGGAATCGTTGGCAGCAGACTGAGTAGCGCTGCTTCCTTTTGTTTCAGCTAGCTTCTCTGATCCTGAAGGCTCATCACCACTTGGTTTAGCATCAGATGATTTGCTGCTATCTGTCTCTACCATCCCTACCTCCACAGATGGCATTGGTGAGACTGATTCTTTAGATGTTTCTACAGACTCTGCATCACTTGAATCTTTAACTGATTTATCTGCCTTCTTTTGGTCAGATGATAAATCACTTGTCTTCTTGACTTCTTTACCAGTATCAGTGTCAGGTGATACAGCACTGGAAATGTCTCTCTGACTTGAAGCAGGTTTAACAACAGCTGGGTTATCACCCTTTGATAATTCAGCTGAAGGAGCTGCATCGGCTTGTTTACCTTCTGAATCAATAACAATTGTTTCTACAGTTTTCTTTGTGGCTGCAAAACGGTCGCTTGAACTGGTAGTTGCCAGAGGCTTAATCTCTTCTTTTCTTTCATTCTTTCCACCACTTCGCCCTTGGGGCAACAATATCAGGTCCATTAACCTATTTTCCACCTCCTTCCTAAAGCGTTCAAACTCACTAAACATTTTGAAGGCAGAAACATTGGGTTGCCCTCGAGATGGGTTGGCACGAACAGACTTCAATTCCAGTAAATCAGAAAGTGAAACAGTTTTGGTCAATCGAGGCATGATGAGTTCCTTGACTTCTTCATTGGTGAGACGTTTAAAGAGTTCACGCAATCTTGCAATGCGGTGACAGTTGGTGAGATCAGGGGGCAGGAAATAGTCAACTGAATGTGTTGCCCTCTCGAGACCGATTTGCGGTTTATGTTTGGGATGAAAATAATGATGTTTCCTAAGACCCTGTAGTGTACCGTACACACAATTGCACCCCGGAAAATAACATTTGTATACATCAGAATCAGGCTCACGATTGTTTTTGCAATTTGCACAGCATCCACAACCAGTAGCAACAGCATTGCTCCCTTGTACTGTAGGATTTATGGTGTTGTTAATGTTCACAGGTGGTTGTGATATGTTAACAGGTACTGAAATCTGCAAATTTACTGACTGCGTATTTGAACCTGCCACAGATGTAGGAACTGCTGAGGACTGGGATACCGGATTTGGTCCATTAGCAATACTTGTCATGGAAGTCATTACAGGAGTTGTTTCAGGTTTTAAGTGTGTAGGAGTGATGGATTTCTGATTGCTTGATTGTACAGGAACTTTTTCACTGCCAATGGTTGATAGTGTTGCAGGTGGCATTGAGGGAGGATTGTTGTTACTGGTAATGCCACTAGAACTTGATGTTACCTTTGAACTTCCAGTATCCACATCAGAACTTGGTGCAGGTGCTTCTTTCACAGACGATCCTGGAGAAGAAGGGGGTGAGCTTGAAAATGTGTCATGATCGAAATGATCTGTACTTGCACTTGGAAGTGAAACTGCAGATAAGGCAGGACTTGCAATTGGAGGTGAAATAGCAGATGAGGCAGGACTGTTTAAAACACGACTTTTCTGTAGAGCTTTGACAAGTGCATCTCTTGCTGAACTTAAATGAGAAGTTGACTGATTATTGCTGTTTCTATTTACAACTTGGCTGCTATCAATGGCTTTATTTACTGCTTCTGTAACTGGGGTTGAAGGAGAGGTAAGTGATGCTGATGACGAGATCTGCTTTTCGGCAGTTGCATCAACAGCATTACCTGAAACTGGTTTATCCCTGTCAGCAAAGAAGGTGTCAACACGCATTATTGTTGGCTGTACTGATATTGTAGGTAGCTTTGGTGCTATAGTTTGTGGTTGCCTTTGTGCACCTCTTGGCCAGTATACAGCATCAGGGGATAGAGTTGTCGGCATCACTTGCGAGGTAGGCACTGAACCAGTTACAGCAGATAGAGAACTCTGGATGGCTTGTTGAAGTTGTTCTGGATTAAAAGCCACAGTAGACTTAGTGACAGAAGTCAACGCTGCCTGAATTGCCTGCTGTAATTGACTTGGCTCTATACTCTTTGACTGGCTGCTCACAGAGGCTAAAGTAGCCTGGAGAACTTGTTGAAATTGATCCGTGTTAAATGGCACATTGGCAGGCAAAACAAATCGAATGTTTACAGGTTTTGTACCTGAAGCAACTGTTGGTATTGCAGTTGAAATTTGTCCTTGAGAAACTGTTGTCTGAGTTGCATTTGCAACTAAGTTTGTTGCACATCTTCGCTGATGTCCAGCATTGAGAGGTCTAGGCAATTGTTGACTGCCTGGTACATGTATTGTGCGAGTTGTGGATGGTCTAACAACTGATGCAAGAGATCGAACATCGACAATCTGAGGACCAACTAAAGCCATTGAACCACTTGGATGGCCAAGGACAGGCGGTGGGGCTGCAGAAACTATTTGAGAGGGCATTGTAATCGGAGTCACAGGATTTTGAAAGCTTAATGGCCTGTTGGCAGGTGTGGGTTTGTTATCGTTTATCGCTCTTGCTGATTTTAACGAGCTGATCACATTTTCCAAGCTTTGTCTCGGACGCCCTTGTGCAGGACCCGCCAGTCTTGCGGGTTCTAAAGATTTTGCTTTCGCCATGGCGAGCGATGTCGGCGATTTCAGCGCCCTTCGTCGCGGCGTTTTGTCGAAATCACATTCCTCGAGCAAGGAACTAAGAGAATATGAAGTTTCACAGTCCTCGTCTGATTCGGGTTCCTTCTTCACGGTGATGAATCCCATGTTTCGAACTCGAAGGTTCACGGTTTCTCCCGTCTTTCCTCCCTTGTTTGTATTTGCCGCGAGGAGCAACGCGCCATTTTCATTCGTCGCACGCAAACGGTTTGAATTGCTTGTCGACTCGTAGTGAAATATGTCGCTTCTTTGGCGAAACCTGTGCAAATTGTCTGCATCACCGACCACGTCGATCTCTGGCGAGCCTGGACGTTCATCCATCTGGTACAGAAATGCGAATCACCCGAAGTGATTACAGCGTTCACTTCGATCGAGCTTCCCCAGTTCTCACAATCGTTTCACGATGCACGTTTTCCACCAAAACAATTCTAGTCTCGAGGCTAAAGGTGAAGCATGACGCAGCCTGGGCCTGTATACTGGAGTCGAAGCTTGTTTTTCTCGAGTTTTGTAGCCTTCAATAAGACCAAAATGTTCGTTTACATCTAAGAATTCAAATCATTCGCCATGTTGATCCGAACGCCGCTTTCCTAGGAAAGAATTGTGGGTCATAAGCGCGTGTTCCTACGTCACTGGTGCCTGGTGGTGCACGTGAGGCATGTAAATTAACATGTACAACAACCAATGAAATTTGAGAATTTTGCCAAATTATCTCCTCAAACACGGCTGTGCGCTGCTCTCAACACAACAAACGGCCGGTGAGATACAATAGCCTGTGTAGTTCTCTAAGTGAGCTTATTTGCTACGCTGCATCACATTGCATCCTATCAGCGCAGAGAAATGCAAATGAAAAGAGTGAATCGATTGTCTGTAGTGTGATCAAATAAGATAAATCGTACAACACTTTGTAAGCGAGCGATTTATCACTTTATACACTTTAGCCTGAATTGCTAAAGTTCATGGTAACTCAAGCCTTAAATTTAAATGTTTAGTCGAATGATTTGACACTCCTGAATCTCCTGCAGATATCATAGAAGATCGATAGAAGACAATGCGGACAAGTTTTGCACGCGAGGTTAACATATGCATACAAACCTTCGGATACAAGATTGCTTCCACAGATCGTCATGAAAAGAACTTAAATTTTTTGCTTGTGTCTCCACTAGTTCATTTGGCGTCAATAAATTCATGTAACGTACAATTCGCACTGAACATACATGAAGCTGAAAATGACACACATAAAACAAAACTCGTCAAAAGCTCGAAGCTCGTTGGTTGGTTATACGCAAGCGCAGTGGCCTAATCGTGCGGTCAGTCAATCGCTCAATCGAGTCTTCGCTCCTTAGCTACAATAGCTTACTACGCAAGCTTGACGAAACAAGGGACGCAGACACTGGGTACGAGGCTGGTCGTCAGTTTGTTTGGTTCGTATTGCAATTTTTTTTCGCTTTCTTTATGGAGAAAGCTAAAAACTAGAAATTCTTTCTTTTTCATACATACATTTACAAGTCTTTTCAGTTCTGTAGCACCAATGAGTCGATGGATAAAACTGACTGTGCAACCGCGCCAACTCACATTTCGCAATCGCAATTGTGTTCGAAAACAATCAACACAGTCGACCAACAGCCGATCAAATTTCATGTGTCGTGCCTTGCTTAGCGGCTCGCCGCTTCCTTCACGAATGGCTGTTACTTTCAGAATTGCATTTCCAGTCTTAAATCATATTATGCTTGCAGAAGACAGTTAAGACAAACTTTTCGCCAGTGAAAATATATTTGGGTCGATTTGGGCGATGATCGCTTGCTCCGGCGGCGCTTGCTCGTCCCAAGCCTTTGCATGAATACGAGGCATCTCATTTTAACAAGTCCTGATTACTTCGTCAGCTGCTGCAGTTGATCAAATGCAGAATGCCGGATCTTTTAAGTTAAACAATACTGCATTCTAACTGATCAGGGTACATGTACATTTATACTCACTGCACCGCGAATAAATGACAACTAAATTTATGCTTTAAACCAGTGTAAAATAGACTCAGCTATTAATATTTCTCGCGCTTCTTGCTGTCTCGAGCAGAGACCGGCCTGCCGTCGTCCATTCGATACTTTTGACAGTAATTTACTGTTTCTCTCGAACACCCGAATTTTTTCTTCCTTTGACTGTTCAAGATGTAAGCAGTAACCTATCAAACTCCGCATCTGACATCAGTTATCCACGAGCAGTACGGTTACACAGGATCTAAGCCTATTCCTGATCAATGCTCTGGAAATTAACTTTGCACTGGTTTAAGGGCGATCTTAGGGCGACCCAATATCAACACAATATCGAATACATCAAGCTTACCATGGCAGTTTAGGAAATAGACACACGGAACTGACATTAGGTTTTCCTTTGACAAAGAAATACAAACAGATGCATCAAAACGAGGCAATTCAGAAAGGTAGGCGCAAGCGCAGAAATGGCAACCCAGCGCACAACACGTTTTCACGTAGCTTCTTATTAAGACTATAGTCTCTCTGTATTTTCTCTCGAAAAATTAGATCAAGGAAGTGGTCAGTGGCAGGTATCACACGAGTCAGTAAGTGAAATTAACTTCAAGATGGCCGCCGTGGAGTAGCAAAGAATGTCTCCCTTAGATATGCTCTCTTTGCGAAGGTTGTTTGCGGGTCAAATTGGCTTTGAAGTCAGCAGTTTCGTTGTGGAATAAAGGTTTTAACCCACTGTTTGTCATCAGTCAACCTCGTTCCCAGGGTCTCTCTTCTTCCCGCCCCCTGGAGCGAGAGAGAGAGAAGAAGAAGAAGAAGCGGGAGAGAGACCCTGGGAACGAGGTTGATCAGTGATAAATGCGCGAGCTTCCGTTTTAAATTGAATAACAGACAGGTAGAAACATGAATCCGGTTCAAGCATCAGTGGATCGATTTTGGCCATTTTTGTTTGCAAACCTTGTAAACTTGCACCGGGCCACGATGAGTTGTTGTTGGTCACGATCAGTTGTTGTAGCGGCAGTGTTGGCATACCGGCGCGGCAATTCCGAGGATACTCCCCAGTTCTGGTCTTCGTTTGCCGCTCAGAATACTCAAGATATTCTTTGTTGATCGCTGTCCATTTTGAGAACGACATCTCCTCACCGCAAATCTCTTTGTTCCTTTATGACCCCTACGCAGACCAAAGTGAATCGTATTGTTAAGCCAAACAGTATTCAGCAAATCTCAATTTTTTGGCTTATCCGTAAGAGCTGTATGTTGTGGCTTTTGATTTGTTTCCGTACTCATGTCGCTTTAGCCTGCGAATACAGCCGCCTCTCATCGCTCCCGGCCAGGAGCGATGAGAGTCGGCTGTATTCGCAGGGTAATCATGTCGCTTGAGTTTCTTCTGTTTGCTTTCCACTGCATCCCTGGTTTTCTTGAACTCTTTTAGTGGTCTTTGAAGATGGATTTTCCATAAGTTGAACCACTCAAATGGCGTTCAAGGCTCGACGAAACTCCGCGGAGTGATGACGGTTCCGGTATTCTTTTCCCACCCTGGTCCTTGCAGCAAAACAAACTGACTCAGTTAAACGTCTAGTTCAGTTACAGGACTTACAGGTATTTTTTCTATTTCTCGGCTTTCGCTGTGTTCTTCCACCAGGAACTTTTAGTCGTAGTAGGTCTTTCTCTTGGTGTTTGCATTCTCTTCCCCTTCGATTAACTTGTCAACGTCACTATCAGTGATAGAAATAAACCTTCCTGGTTGTTCTTCCATCTCCATTTCGGATAAAAAAATCGATACTGAAATTTGGTAACCTTATATCTTGGAGAAAGTCGCCGTCTCCGTCTCGAAATCTTGCAGTCATTTCTCTATAAAATCTGAAAATCCAAACGACAACGGCCGCGTGCGTAAACGCGGAAAGCTCTAACGTGATTGGCTGATATGATAGTAACTATGACAACACTGATAGATATCTTCACATGTGATAAGATAAAATTAAAGCAGTGAAGAGATCACTGAGTTTAGAAAATAGAGAAATTTTAGTATTTCATCTATATATTTTATGAATATCCAAATGACATAGAAATAATATAAACTCGACATGTATTTCCAACGCGCCCTAAAGCATAGATTTTGACAACATGTTTAAATCGTTGTGTTTTGCCGTATTTTTGGCACCAAAACACTTCACCTTAAAATTTGTCGAAAACGCTCTCTTAGATTTTCTTTAAACTTCGCCGATCGCAAGGCAGGCATGTCTGCTAGAAGTACCGAAGAGCGATTTCCCCAAAGTTTCCTCTATGTCAAGAAACTTGGCCTCAAGTTAAATGGATGACGACGTCACCACATTGCTATCAAATGGTGACTCCGATATCCATAAAGCTTAACTCATCTCAAACTTTCATCTTTCTTGCACAGCTGTAACAGTCGCTTTACTCAGTGAGAGATTGTTTGCGGCGGTGTGAAAGCGGTTTAAAGGTAAGAGGCCAATCGAATCATACTAATATTTTCGAATTAGTTTCCTTTCATTGTTTTCTGTTTTCATATTTTTCGTTATCAGCTAGTTTTATTTCTGTCTATCATTGTTATTTTTCTAGGCAGAGCCCTATGTACTTCCACGCCGTTGTTATACGTTTACATGTCAACTATAGAAAAAAAAAAAAACAATGTAAATTTTACCTCATCAGGGGCGGATCCAGGAATTTCTGAAAGACACCTCAATAACTTTCCACGCCATGGGCGTGGACGACGAGCGCCGTAGGTGCGAGCTTCAAGGGGGTCCGAGGACATGCTTCCCGGAAAATTTTTCCGATTTTATGGAGAACAAATACGACAATAGATTTAGTGTCCCATAGTGTTCAGTTTTTGTCTCTTGCCTCTTTCACGGGTTGCCGGCTTAAAACTACTATTACGTTTACATCTTTGTGACATTTTATCCGCCTCGGCCCTCGGGCGTACACGGCTTATTATAAATTATCAACGAAAGGTTTATAAGAACTGGGAAGTAAATAATGGTGATTTTGTAAACGTATTAGAAAAGACAAATGTCATCGAGAGTTCTGATAGAATTTGACAGGGTGTACGTAACGGTCATCAACTTCGCGAAAAAAAGTATTTATGTATTTTCTTTTTAAACAACAACTTAGAGATCTTGTACATTTATCAAAAAAAAAAATATAAAGAAAGAAAGAAAGAAAGAAAGGAAAGAATATAGAATATTATAATCTCAGTTGTACAGTCAGCCTTGCTTTATTAGTTTTCGTATTTATATTAAATTTGCTGACTAGATCCACCAGGATCCCACGCTTTCGCATTGTCCGTTGGCCCTTGCAGATATTTCCAAAGTGTACATTTATCAAAGCCTGTTATGCTGTTATGTGTTTGTGTACATGTACACAGTGTACATTGTTTTACAGGCCATTTTCAGATCGAGTGTTCAAGTTGGACCGACAGCATACTATCGATCTCAGACGTCCTTGGACAAGGGATTTTTTTCGGCCCGCTTCACGGATCGCCGTTGGTTTCAGTCTGCGGTTAAAAAAATGTCGTCACGTGATGACATTTTTTGGCTCTGCGGTTTCAAAAATGTTGATCACGTGATGCTTTATTTCGACTTCCCACGGCCGTGAATTATCCCAGACGTTTTTAACGGTTTGTCTGCTCACGTTAAATTTCCTTGCCACATCACTGTAATTACCCATAAAGAAACCTGTAGTAAAGTCGCCACCGGCCTGTACTATCGTATCTATTATTCCGCTTCTTATGTCATTGGACAAAGCTTTCCCTGGATGATAGCTTTCGGCCGGTTTTACTCCCCAACATCTTTGATCACTTTGCCGGTTTTCTTTTTGGCGCGAGTAACCGAATGGTGTCACGTGATCAACATTTTTGAAACCGCAGAGCCAAAAAAATGTCATCACGTGACGACATTTTTTTAGCCGCAGACTGAAACCAACGGCCCGTGAAGCGGGCCGAAAAACATTCCTTGTTCAAGGACGTCTGAGATCGATAGTACCGTATTCTTATTTGATGACATGGCAGATAATATGCGTGGATATTTTACGAGTTGCGTTAGGCGAGTAAAAATGCTACAAGCTTTTGGTTTGTGACTAATTCCTTTCATGGAGTCGTTACTTTCAGAATTTGATATCAAATCAATCAATCAATCAATCAATCAATCAATCAATCAATCAATCAACCAATCAGTCAAAAAATCAATACTTTATTTTTCAAGTGTCAGAAAACTACCAGCTGGTCACAAGTGGGCTATTAATTGGGGACACTAACAAAATCTTTGAAAAAATCAATAAAATACTGTTCAACTAAGGATCTAATCACATATTCTTTTATTCTATTCTGATTTATGGAATTGCAACATTGCTTGATTTAAATTACAAATACCAAAATTGTAGAGGCTTTAAGCTGTTATCTAATTAAAATGTCCTGTGAACATGCAGTCAGTCAAGAATGATGGAAAACTATCGATCGAAAGTCTAAAGTTACACTGAACATACCAAGTTAGAGTCCTTAAAAGCGCTTTTGTCACCACGAGGATTTGGCTCATTTATGATCATAAGTCAAAACGGTGCTTAAAATATTGACAAACATCTTCAATCATGCACAATATTTTCTTTGAACCTAAAAAAAACAAGTTATAAACTGAAGATATGAGAGAACAACTTGAAAAATTTAGCTCGCTTGAAGTTTTTCAAGTTACAAACATTTGAAGTCTGCTCAAACATTTTTCGCTTCCCCGATGGTTACTTGACGAAGTACACTGTCGTTATTGACAAGTACATTCAAATGAACATTGTCAAATAAAGATAAAAAAGCTACTCTGGCAGCTCGAGATAGCGTTCAAACAACAAGTACCTTATAATCGTGTTCGGCATCAATAAAGGCATCAGAAGGCGTAATGAAACTATCGTTATCAGGATTGTTCGATTGTTTTCTTAGAAACCCGGCAATGATACCAACACGTCCTGTTTCAGCCAGTGTGATCCCTTTAAAGCAATCGAGTCCGGGTACATCAAGTTCAATGCTGCGAACAATTGTGCGGCCATCTTTGGTGTAGACGAGCAAACGCAGACAGGGCTTCCCTGCTTCTTGACCAGCGACGATGATTTGTTCGCGTGCATGGTCAAATCTACCCTGGGTGCCAGAGGTTTTTATTTTTTAGTGAAAACGGCGAGTTTGAGCGGCGAAGCCGCGACAACGAGGCGCAACGCGCCGAGAAAAAATAAAAACCTCTGGGCACTCGAGTACACAACCTCATTTCCATGCGATTTGTGGATCGGATATCTCACCAAACCGGTTTTAATCCTTGGGGACCAACGCGCGCCTGTTTGTTTACATTAAATCTGGTGACAATATTCCGCGGTCGAGACAGAAATATTAAATCAAATTCACTCAGTGGAAAAGATACATCGATGACATTTTTTCACTGTAGAGTGTTGAGAAAAAGTGGAGACAGAAGATTTTATTGTCCTTGCAAACAAACATTAATCTCAGACAAAGAAGTAAACTTTCTGGATACCGAGAACCGTTTACAAAGGCGAGAGATTTAACAAAGAATCCTTGATATCCGCACGCAATTAATCCAGTACACTTATTTCTCTTCCTGTCACCTACCAGTGGTCAGCGAAATCGTTCAGCGAGAATACCTGCAGCTCCAAAGCACGCCACTGTGCTAGAGATAACAATTTTCCTCGTTCAAACAAAACTCTAAAGGTCACACTCCACGATAACACGAATTAATAAGTCGTGTCTGGCCTGTCAACACCTCTTTTCAAGACATCCTTGCGCTGAATAAATTTCAACAGCGCTTCTTTCTGAACTGGCTTTAGTTCTCTGATATTTGAAAATTTGGGTACTAAAGAGTAATCCACAGCGTTTCTTAAAGATCGCAAAAAGCCGCGATCTCTATCTACGTCCGCCATTGTTGTTTGTGTGACTTCACCTTGGGAAACCGGTTTTTTACGCGCCCGTTGCGAAATGTTTTGGTCCAGCCAATCGAAGTTGCTGTTGCATCGTTAACTCCCGGTAGAGTCTGGAAACAAGTAGGAGAAACCAATCAGCGACCTAGTTCAGATTCTGAACTAGATCCTCGCATGGAAATGAGGTTGTATATTCGAGTGACCAGAGGTCCGTCTCGCGAGCTTCTTCTAACCGTTTATGCGGTTAATTTCACTCATGATATTCAGAGAACGGACCTCTGGATCCAGGGTGGGTCAAATCCAATATCAGCAAATGCAAAGGACCCTTCTACTTTGACCTTGAAAAGATGTTCTCCGAGTTCACTGAACACGCGAACATAACGGGAACCATTATGTACGTCTTGAACCATAACCCTGTCATCGTTAGCAGCAGCGATCGCCGTTGGATTCTTCAATTTTCTTGCTCCAATAGAGCACACGAACTGGCCAGCATTTTTGTACACATCTATCACGTGTTGTCTTCCTAGTTTTTCCGTCAATCGTCCACGTACCAGTACTTTGTTGTTGCTGTTAACAGTCAGAGATGGTAGGTACCATGACCAGGGAGTGAGTTCTTCTCTCAGGAGAAACTCTCGATGCTGGTCGGCAACAGTCTTCACAAACACGCCATACTCCGATTTCTGAGGCCCAGGCTTCCTCCGTTCAAAAAGCACATAGATGCTGTCTTTACCATCAGTAGCTACATCATAAATTTGTACATTTGTTCTCGCGCCATCATCATCTGGGTGATGGAAAGCAGACAAAAACTTGCCGCGGTCATCAAACACTTTTACGTTACGATCTTTATTGTCGGCTGCAATAAAATTACCTTGCGTGTTGTTAGCGATACGCCATGGTAACTTAAGCTTGTACTCTTCTTCATGATCCTGACCAAATGACCATGGTTGCACGCAGAAGTGCTCTATGCCTTGTTTCTGGAGTAATCTTGTTACCCTAGCGTCACGCAATGGATCAATCTTGTCCTCTCCTGTATCAACGAATGGCCAGCTCCAGAGATGTACATCTTTACCAACTGCTTGCATGACGTCGTAGATAACAAAATTTATCACACTGACGGTAGAAATTATTTCTTTCCGTTCTTCCTTGTTTAACAAACTCCCCTTAAGCTCGTCTTTGAAGCTACCACAAACTGCTGGAAGAGAGTTCAGTTTATTGAGGCAATGGTCACACTCTGGTAATGCGTCTGCGGGATTGTCCAAAGCCTCTAAGATAGTCGCCATGACGCGATATCGAAGAGCTGTGATGCGATCCGAGGCAGTCAAAGCTTCATTATTTGAAGCCGCTGTCGCTCTTTCACGAGCCATTTTAAACCTGTCTTTGGCGTTAGAGATTGCTCTCCTGGCTCTCTCTCATCCAGCTCAGTTAGATCAATGTTCATCATAGCCTCGGCAAGAGGAACTGTATCCATGGCGGAACTAGCGGTCGATGAAGACGAATTGACCTCTGAGCTTCCTAGTTCTGTTGCCGGCGATGGTTCTGTTCTGGCGTCTCCTAGGCTTTTCGCATCGATCGCTTCGTACAAAAATTTCAAGCCTACCTGAAAGGCATCGATAGCTGTCAGAAGATCGGTTCTTGCTACTCCTTCCAGTTTTGATTTGATATCATGGATTTCGCGTTCGATCAATTGGCGAATTGTCTGTTCCGTTAGACCGCCTTCTTTGAACTTTTCGGCGGTCACATCCCTACATTTGTTTACAACTAGCACAATCGAGCTGCAAACAACTGTTCCAACAAAATCCATAACTGATAAAAAAGAAAATGATTTGACGACAGTTGTAGTTTCGTTGAAAAGAGTAAGAAGTTTGAAGCGTGACGAAGTTGCAATTTACATCCACGTGTGCTCAGCTTTCCGAGAAAGACGTGGGAAGACCGGATATTCAGGATTATGGACTGGATTTTAGAATTGGATCATTTCACTCACAATGGATCAAGATATTCGCGATTTTTAGGATATTTTATGGGTACTGTCAACTCCTGCCCAGCCAGTTAGCAGGCTCCTTTCAGCGGGTGTCTGCTTCATCGCCAGTCTCCCCTTAAAACAAATAAAAATTAATGCAAAACAAAACATAATCCAAAACAGGATTGCAAAATTGTTTACAAGTATTGTCTTCATATTGCAATTCTTGGATGTTAAGCATTAATTTAAAGAAAACAAAGGCTATGATATTCCAAAAACGCGCAAGAAAGTCCAATAATTGTACCTTTTACCTAAATAATGAAACTATTGAAACTGCTCAGAATTATACCTATTTAGGAACCCGAATATCATCAACAGGAAATTTCACATTGGCAACTGATCACTTGAAAGAAAAGGCCATGCATGCTCTTTACAGTATTAGAAGACACACAGATTTTAGTAGATTAAAACCAAATCTTGCATCAAACATCATGACACAATGATTTCTCCAATCCTCACTTATAATAGTGAAGCTTGGGGCTTATATACCAAACAAGACTTTAAGACTTGGGATAGATCCTCAATAGAAAAAGTTCAATTACAATTCTGCAAACGCTATTTAGAAATAAATAACAAGACCTCGAATTTAGCATGTAGAGCGGAACTAGGTCGATTCCCTCTCATTCTTACCATAAATCAGAAAATTCTTAATTATATTCTATATCTTAAAAGCAAAAATGACGACTCTATAATGAAACAAATTTTCTTAATATCATTAGATCTCCATTCAATTAAAAAAACTAATTTTTACTCTAATTTATTAAACATGGTTGAATACTATGATCTACAAAATTTTAACCTTGACTGACACTGGATGAAAATAAGATCATACATTATATCAATCTTAGGCCCAGTTCAAACGTCGAACTTCACATGTGCCGAACCTAATGCAAATTAGCAAGAACAATAGTTCTTGCTAATTTGCATTAGGTTCGGCACATGTGAAGTTCGACGTTTGAACTGGGCCTTAGGAAACAAAAGTATATTTCCTACTGGAAAAAATGCTTTACAGAACTCAAGGAAATTAGAATTTTACAATAGTTTTAAGGATCAATACATAATCTCCCATTATCTAGATCATACAAGGAAATCAAATGAAAGAAAAACTCTAGTCAAATTTAGGACAGGTAATCCAAAACTCATGATCGAGCTTGATCGATATAATCAAATCCCTAGAGAAAATAGATTATGCCCTTTATGCGAATCAAATAATATCGAAAACGAAATTCATTTTCTCTTTCAATGCCCTAGATATTCAACTTTAAGAGAGAAATACTTTAATCAAATCTACCAACACTTGCCGAATATTCAAAATACATCCTCAACAGAAAGTATCAAAGAATTGATGAACTCTTCCAATTATTTTGTTAATTTACTTTTCATGAAAATGATATCTGCATGCCTTGTATTACGTGATAGTTTAATATTGTTAAATCAAAATGAAGTTTTGTAATTATTTAATATTCCTTTACTGTCTTCTGTTACTGTTAAAAGTATGCTTTTGCAATACTGTAACTCAATTTAGTCATGCAAATAAAGCTATTATTTACTTTACTTTACCCTTGTTATTCTAAGCTCGATGCGTGTTGAGTTGGCGACCCCGTAGCTGTCCAAACGATGTCTGTGATTGGCGAACGATACAATTGATATATCACTTGAACAATGCCCCTATCCCTAATCCCTATCCCAGCGGGACAAATCTATTGTTTTCTTAATGAATCACAGACATCGTTTGGACAATGAGTCAACATGTTGAGTTGTTGATGCGCTTCAAGGCCCCGCGCATGCGCGCATCCTGTATACGTACGGGAGCGAAGAAGAGAGGTTATTGGGAGGAGTGGAAGGAGGAGGGGAACGGCGGCGGCCTTCTTCGATTCCCCTCCTCAGACCGCGCTTCCGGCGCCTGCTATGCAGGTTACCTAAAAGGAGACCCATTGTTCACCGGCTGAGATGCTCGTCCACCCTTCAGGAATAAACTGAAGACGGTTTTGGTACTGCTTGGGGTGTCCAGTTTTAAAATATTCACAGTGTTTGCTTTTGCGATAGCTTTTGGGGCTAAGATAAGTAAGATAGAGATTTAATATTGCGCTTTCTAAAACCTTCAAAAGTACACGAAAAATATCTGCGTAAAAATCATTCTGTTTCTGGTACTGACCAGTATCGCATTATTAGGTCATAATAAAATACAGTTCTGGGAACATACTGCTCTAAGGTTGCCTTTCAGTGTGGTTTGTGAGATGACTCTAAGAAACGTCTAAGTAAAGGATGCCTGTCGCACAGCCTCTTGGTTGGTTGACACTATGCCCGTATTTAAAGTCAGCAATTCATCCTGTTGAAGGGGGGGGGGGGGGGGGGGGGGGGTGGGGGGTGCGTGGACCTACCCTCACTACCTCCCTAAACCGATTACTGACTTCTCTGGGGTAGAATTAGATGGGACCAATGTGCTCTGCTACTCCCACAAGCTGGTATCCAACGGCGTGTGCCCAGTGGTATTGACGTAGCAACACCATTCATGGAACTGAAATAAAAATGTTTTAAAGAAATATAGGCCACTTAGAAAGTTTTTAGTCAATACGTTAAATGTGGTTTTGACCAGACCACCTCCTTTAAATCTACTGACAATCATTCCTTAATTTACTCGAGGACCAGCGCGTCTTCATCACCTCAGCCTCATCCCGGAAAAAGGTGAATACTAGAAAGAGAAGGGAAGGGACGGAAGAGCTGAGCAAGGAGCTGCGGGAACGGAGAAAAGAGAGGCCCACCGTCTCACGCGCGTCCCTTCTATTTTTTATTGCATTTGCTTTACTGAAGGGACTCTCTCAGGAGGAGAGAGCCCAGCCAGTGAGTTTTTGTATCATTAGACTAAAATTCAATTCTACCTCTAAATTTCTGGACGCGATTGCGTCATACGAACGAAACTAGCAGCCTTTGCCTCACAGAGACAGAGCAAGTCAATACCAGCGTGTTTCTTGTATGTAAGCTTCCTGCTACTAATGTGGGCACCATGACCACATTGTGAGAGCGATCGATCGCCGACGACCACAGGAAGGAGAATGGGCAAACGAAGTTTTACTGCCTAATATATGGGAGTAAAATAAAGTTGAACTGTGGAGAAGAGGGCATTTTACAAATTTTCAGACTGACTTGAGAGTGACAGAATAGTAGTCAAGCCGTGTGCGTGCTGGAAAATTCTCCTCGCGCACCCTTCCTGGTAATTGCGCCCAACATGACCACATAGCCTGCTACACACTCGGGCTATATGGACTTCTTTGCCAAAAATGCTTGTATTTCGGCTTGAAGCTCTTCTTGTGTCCGTTCTGATAATTATATAAGCGACCATGTAGCTCCCCTTAGCGACCACCCCTACGAAACCCCGTTTTACGACTGAGCCGGATTCACGAAACTCGGTATATCCTACTATTGTTTTACAATTGCTTTAAATACAGAAAATCAGAGAATTTACTCTGTGGTAAATTTTAGAGGACTTGGCTCGACTGGGTTTTTGAGCGACGATACCGTTTAGCTTTGAGAAAGTTGTGTACCACCACAAACGAGCCAACGGAAAATCGATTGCCACAGCTGTACTAGAGAAAGATTTAAGTTTCAGATGAGATTAGTTTTATGGAAATCGGAGTTGCCAAAGCAACGTTATGACGTCACTTCCTGTTTTACATAATACCGAATTACTTGTCATCAAGAGATAATTTTGAAAAACGCTCTCTGGATCTTCGACCTGACGTACTTGTCCTTAGGTCTACAAAATTTTACAAATTTCTATGGAAGCGTTTTCGAGAAAATTTCGAGTGAAGTTTTAAGGTGTTAAAATACAACAAAAACAAAACAATTTTGAAATGTTATTAAAACTTATGTCTACAAGGCTTGATGAAATAATGTTTTGGTCTGACATGAATTTTATACCATCCAAATACCTTAGGTGAAAATCTCAAGGAAATCGCTCTGTTTGGATTTCAGAAATATTACCTTGAATATGAACTGGCCTGGAGTGTTATTTCTCTTTTACATCAAAAATTGACCCTACACTTATTAAAATTGTCATGAATTAAAAAGCGAATGATGAATTTTTTTAAAACTTTTAAAACTCATAAAGATTAATTAATATTCAATGCAACTGCCAAGTTTCAAATTCATTGAAACGTTCTAAGTTTGTCAATTTACAGCCTCAACGTAGGAAAATATTGAGCTGATTTTCATGAAAGTGATTTGTTGATCTCATTATGCGTCTCCATTGTCTCGAATCGCCATGCAATTGTAAATTTCAGTACATAATGAATTCATAAACATTTCATTGCTTTGTTTTAAGTGTTACATGAATTCATGATGTACTGAAAGCTACAATTCCAAGGCGATTTGATACAATGGAGATGCATAATGAAACAATAAGCCACAAGCGCGAAAATCAGCTCAATATTTTCCTGAGTTGGCGCTAAAAATTGACAGCCTTGGAATGTTTCAATGAATTTGAAACTTGGAGATTGTATTAAACATTAATTAATCTTCATGAGGACTAAGTTTTAAAAAAAAGTCGTCATTCGCTTTTTAATTCATGACAATTTTAATAAGTGTAGGGTCAACTTTTGATGTAAAAGCGAAATAACACTCCAGGCCAGTTCATATTCAAGGTAATATTTCTGAAATCCAAACGCAGAGATTTTTACCTAAGGTATTTGGATGGTATAAAATTCATGTAAGACCAAAACATTATTTCATCAAGCCCTGTAGACATAAGTTTTAATAACATTTCAAAATTGTTTCGTTTTTGTTGTATTTTAACACCTTAACACTTCACTCGAAATTTTTTCGAAAACGCTTCCATTGAAATTTGTAAAATTTTGTAGACCTAAGGACAAGTACGTCAGGTCGAAGATCCAAAATTATCTCAACGTTGCTTTGGCAACTCCGATTTCCATAAAACTAACCTCATCTGAAACTTTAATCTTTCTCTAGTACAGTTGTGGCAATCGATTTTCCGTTGGATCGTTTGTGGTGGTACACAAGTTTCTCAAAACTAAACGGTATCGTCGCTCAAAAACCCAGTCGAGCCACCATTAGTGAAATTTTAGTGCTAAGAATAACCCATAAATTTCCTACTGAGCGGAAATGGAGACCACACGAGGAGCCCACTGCCTCCAGATTAGATTTCGGCCTACCGTTTGTGCCACGAAGGCCGCACGGGAGCAGATCGTGGGTGGTATGCTGTTATTAAAAAACATTGCCCGTGATACTGATTTCAACTTAGCAAGGCTCTGTGAATCCGATCCCTGCAATATAAAGCTATCGTATGCGACCAGCTCTAGTTACTACCATGTTTTTCATGAATCCCCGAAATGGTCGCTTGCGAATGCTTCGACTATATTTTACTAGAGGCTGATGTTGCGAATCCGCGTCCGGCTTCGAAGTGGGTGGTGACTGGAATGGAGTGGGTGCGTTCGATTTAGAAGGCTATGTCTACACTATACCGGATAGCTCTTGCGCCAGCACGAAAAACCATACCAGATAGGCCTTTCGTTCACACATGAAACGCTAGTTTCGGAACGATTTTTGTTCCGGAGCGCCGCTGCAACGCGGCGCTCCGTGAAAGTGAATCGTCACATATCGGATAGATTCTCGTGCCACTCTCTGGGACAGTGTGAACAAGCAATCGAACCGAACCGTAGCGGAAGTCAACAACTAGGAGCGAGGATTAAAACCCACTGAAAAAGAAGTAAATATCCGAGTCTGTTCACACCATGCCGGAGTATTTTTCATGTCGACATGATAAGCTATCCGGTATAGTGTAGACATAGGAATATAATAACAATATGTCTGATTGGTCACAAAACAATCGGGTTTTTTGAGACACTGTTTGCGCGCCTGAAAAACTAAACATCTATTGTCGCTTTGTAAGCATATTTTGCCAGATTGATACTGCAAGTACTGCCTAAACAAACAATTCTCAACAACAACAACCTTGCGAATTCATTAAACAAATTAAAAAGAAATTAACATGATTAATTCAGGAACTATTCTGTTTGTTCTTATTCCGGAATACGGTCAATCGAGCGAGCCCTTCATTAGTTTTAGGCCCTATTCAAAATGAAAGTTATACCAAGCATAGCCTCTTTCTCAGCTGTCACTGATTTAACCCCAATCACATTGACAATGACCGGTCATCTTGATTAAAAAAATAATCTAAACTCTTATAAACTATTTTTAAAATAATGTCTCAAATTAACACTGTGATATGCACAAATCTTCACTTGAATGTCAAAGCGGTTCCCTTTGTTTTCGAGTTGACTGACACAAGAGGTCACGTGACGTCTGTAATCAATATTCAACGCTACGCTCTGTGGCTCTGTTTCACGAGATTGAAAACAACAATCGGCGCTGAATTTACCACGAAGGAAAAAGGTAAAATTGTTATGTTCTCGCTTTTCATTTTCCTTAAGATTTACAGAAAAGTCCGAAAAATATATTCCCCTTCCCTTTCTATTAAAACGTTACCATTTGGTCGTTTTAACGCAATGAAAGTTTTCTTTGAAGTCAGTGAATCGCTTCGTCGTCGATCCTGGCTCTCAGTTTACTCTACTACTTCAGTGTTTGAATGGTACCCGTTCGGCCTTAGGCTTGTACGAACTGACATCATTTAACACGCCGTCTCTCCACAGAATCGGTACCATAGTAGGTTTACTTTAATTCCATTTTCTCAAAAACCATTTAGATCTTTCCATGATTTCGATTGTGTTTCCTCATTAAGTAAATTGTTGCCATTGATGTTGCTTCAGTCGACAGTCACCAGTGCTGCCGGCCGTATGTTCTGACTATTGTGACCAACGTACAAAAGCATGTACGGTTATCAAATCACGCTGCAATTTTTATAGTCAGAAATCACAACTTAGTGGCATAACTTGTTCAGTGATTTTAACATAAAATAGGCAATATTTAACCATGTGATGTTTAATTCTCTTCCACTGATTTATATGGGTTTCCGTACTTGTAGGTTAACTACAGTCAAGAAGGTTTTCAGTGAAATATACAAACTAGTCATTATTTAAAAAAAAATCTACGTTGCCGGCTTCGATCAGCGGTTCATAAAAAGCATCTAAATTCAGTAAAAGCCTGCTTTAAATGGGTTTGACTGAACGTTAAGTCAAATGAACATTGCAATGGCTTTTCGTCGTCCTAAAAACAGTTCCCAGATGCCGGCAGTAAAACAAAGATCAACTCCTGAATAACTCATTTGTGAGTCAAGTCGATTGATACTGCAAACCGGCAGTGAACTGATAGTAAGAATTCCATATCCGACAACGTCATCTTCTAAATCGAACGCTATATATCAACTTTACCTGTTGCTGAGAAATTTAAAAGAAAACCCCTTATTTTAGAATCTCAAATCCGAGTGTCCTTTATTTAACTCCGCACAGGGGCAAAATATGTAAATACTTCTTCACGGCTTAGGATCCTTTTGGCCACGTTGCCGCGATTCGTTCCTACCAGAAACTTCGTTAAAAATTCTGCAGACACTTTGTTACCTAAAAAGTATTGTCCAATTTACACATCGTTAAAAATAAAAATAGAAAAAAAAGATCAGACATGATGAGGGGCAAATGACTTGGGACTGAAATTGCGTGGTCTCTTAAAGTTTACCACTTAGAAAATATGTAATGTCTGGAGTCCACTGATACGGATGGGAGCGATCGAGTACGGCTTATGAAATTGCGTTGGCGTTCGGTGGGTAAAGATGGGTTTCTTCAGTATCAAAGCCGGGAATCAGTGAAATTTCATGTCCGCCTTTATACTGATTTATATCGGTTTCCGTAGCTAAAAGGACGTCTTGTTGAATATCGGTCAAGAAATCAGTCGAAAAACGAAGAACAACATTAGGCGGACAACTTACGATATTGTTGGTTTAGTTGAAATACATAAAATCATTACCGAAAGATGTTGCGTACGAAATCATATATCGGCAAAATATATGAAATCTTACATAGAACAAAATGCCTGGGTTCCATATGAGAATTTATTACATTGCTATACGTAACTAACTTAGAAATTAGTATGCCTTCAAACATAGTCATGTAAACATGACAGAATATTTTTACAACCAGATCTCGCCTCTTTTTATGTCAGTAAACGGGAAGAAATATCTGAAATGCTATTTTGAATGTTGCAATCATGTTAAATCTGATAAATCCGTGTCACTAATATCTCCGCATTTATTTGACCTCGCCGTTACCGCATTAAATACGCGCATGTATACGTATTTTACAGTTTGAACATCCACGATCCTAGAAACTTGCAAAGATTATTCATTTCATGACAAGACTGCACAAGTTCAAAAGGTATTAAAAGCAAATACAGATTTCAATTTGAAAACTATTAAAACAAACAGGACCATACTTAGAAAGTTCTGCTCAGCTGCAGCTTTCCGTGGTTGGAGTGGCCAGGTCAGTCATACTTGAGGATTTGCTTCAACGGAGTCCCAAAACTTAAAACCGCGTTAAAGAACATAAATTGTACTCATTAAGGGATTACGAACGATTGACCTATGATGCATAATATGCCGAATTCAGTCAGTTTCCGTCAGAAACTAGTATCTCAATCGAAAAGTAAGCTAAAACCCGGAACTAGAACTAGCTTTATCTTGTTGAATTTTTTAAGCTCAGCAAGCTTAATTTTTTACTGGTATGGTCGGTTGTCGGCTTGCTAAATAAAAAAAACACTTGAGAACATTACGAAGTTACGAAAGATTCCCGAGAAACACAACAAAGGTATTCCGCTATGAGACGAACACTATTTCTTTATTAGTTTGCACGTGGCTATTATTATAGTTTCTCTTTTCACTCAAAATTATAGGGCCTGTTATTTTAACGAAGTCTAACTGAGACCGCGGTTTAAGACACGTCTGTTTCCAAATTGCTCATCACTTAACAGAGGATTTCATTTCTCTTGTTAGAAGTGTTTTCAAAAGCTAATTATAAGTTACACGCGAAGACAAGTCAAAGACGAAACTAAAGGGCAAAAATCTCCACTGATTAATTCTTTAACGGGAATCAAAATTGATGCTAACCCAGGGTTAGCTTAACCGCGCTTTGAACAGCCCGACCCTGTTGTATAAATGACAAAGGTGAACTACACACTCTAGATGCCCTGTTGTTAAAAAAAAGTTGACCATGTTTTATAGTCCAGACTGCATGTTTTCAATAAATTCGAAAGAAATATAAATAAAGATAAAAAAATATAAAATCAAAAATTAACGGTGGTCTCTAGGTTGGCACATTCTGTTGCTATTATACTTTCATAGGAGGAAAACTTCTTTTGTCGGATGAATACCCTTTTCAATAACATTGTGATAAATGCACTTGAAATTAGAACAAACGCACGATTTCTTGTGACAATTTGTACTAAATTAGTATTCAAGAAAATCGATGATTGCATGAGCTTTTGGTCGGCGCCCAAACTGATGGTAATAACGAGTTGGTCGTATTAATAACGGCGCTGGTGTCGTTCTAAAGTTATTATTCCCTACCTCAGTCGGAATTGATACGGGCGGACACACGGTACATAGTTTAAAAATTGCGCGCTCTGTTTCCACGAGTTTTTGAATTTGGTTTATCGGCTAGGTTTGTGATTCAGCTTTCGGCCTTGTTTTTCTTATTTAGCAGCCATCAACTATTTTTCGTTAAAGTTTTACTTGGACTGGTGTCTTCATAGAATAACAAGTTACTTTTCGGCGTATCGGCTTACTGACTATACGGAAACCGTGTTTATATACCACACATTCAGTGTGTACAACTCTGAGGGAAAAGCCGGCGATCGGGCATTATGATTCAAGGTAACAGACTGAACGGAAGGACTCGTTGTAAGTAGCAAACTAAAATAAATATTGAAAAGAGGATGTTTACAGTACTGCGTAAATGGGTTCTGAAAAAAGTTGGATTTCCAGCTTAATCAAATCTATGCTTTCTATGCCTATTTGGCCAACTGATTATTTTTATATTTTAAACAAATTCTTACTATTGGTGTGATGTCCGTCAATGGACTTCACGGACTCTTTCTAAGCTGTAGATGTTAATAATTAGATAGTTTACAGTTAGTTATTTGCATGATTTCGAGACCTGCATGCAGCCGGGTCACATATTAAATTGTAAATCGTGTCACGGAATACACAAAACAGCACGCCATGGCCGACATAACCTACAGCTGCTAGGCCCGTGTGGGTAGGCGTGGTGGTAGATGAAATTTGAAACGAGGTCAAATGCATGTGGTATACGTAACTATAGTTTAAACCTGACGTATTCCTATTATTCACAGATATTATGAAATTCATTTATTGGAGAAAATTAAACTGATAAGAGTTAAAGTTTAGTAAGCAAGTTTGATGTCTTCTGATCTATTGCTGTATGGTACAATCGAGTTAGTGTTCTTTGTTCAAACTCTTCTTGCGACCGTACCATACTCTCTCCTCAGCGACCGCCCTCACAAAACTCCGTTTATCGAATACTCACGGTAGTATTAACCCCGGGTGTTCTAGCTCCCGTAATGACCATTTCCATAACTGAGAGACCGCGAACACCTTTCAGGAAATTACAAACTGTTCTTTTTTTCTTTGTTTTTGTTTTAAAATTAAAAGTTCTTGTAAGTGCCCACCTCTGAGAGACTAACAAACTGATTACTGAATCATGGATCGTGGCGACCATATCTCTGGAAAAAACCAAAGATTGTTGTTGTATGTGGGTACGATTGACTGCACCATAAAACGGAAATTGTCTTTCAAAAACAATTGAATCTATCAGCGATAACCGATCCGTGACGACATGTCAGAAATCAAGGACGGTGTTCAGAAGCTAACTGCCCACTGCCCGACACAGCGACTAACGTCCCAAAACGTCATGGCTCTACACGTGCGCGATTTTAAATTTTGGTACATTTCCTCGCTGGTCTCTTCAAAACGCAACTTGAAATGACCATATGCAAGATATATTTTTAAATAAAACGTAAAGTTACCAAGCCAGGTAAACTTTCAATTCCTCTCTGTCTAAACCTGAACTCAGGGCACGCCGTATACCTAATTATCCCTACTGGCTCCAGGACAATTCAAACAAGTGAGAATAATATCAAGGTAGTTAAATTAAAATAAAGTGAATTTTTTTAAGTAGTGTAAAGGTGTCAAGTTGTTACACGTAGGTGCAACGTGCCTCGTAAAATAATTGTTGCAAGTTGCACGCACGCTTTTTACGTGTATTAAACACCGACTTCATGCAACTGAATTTTTGCTTTTTTTAAGTTGAAGGAAGAGTTGAATCGTTTTCTATCTTCTGCAACAAATTTCTTCAAGTTGCACAGAAAAAATACGTGTAACATGGCTCTTGCAACTTGTTTCGCCACACTCTTTAGTCAACAGATGCGTCATTTTTCAACTTAAGCATTTTTTTTCGCGAGAGAAGTCGTGCAACCTGCAACGAATTTTTTTGCGAGAGAAGTTGCAGCGTGAAAAATTTTGTTGTGTAACAGCGGCTTAAGTTGAGTTTTAAAACTGGCTAATAGCCCGCGGAAGACATGTTCGACGGAAGTATTTTTACATCTTTCAGTGGAAAAAGTGGCCGAAATTAAGTTTATCAAATCGAGGTCGCTGCTTAAATAGTAGCTATGCGCCTGTTTTGTTGGGCCAGTGATTCGATACGTAACGGTTCCTGACCAGTCTTCAATTCATATCATGCTACCCCACACTAAAATGAAAACTTGTTCTGCATTTATATCTTTGGTCCTTTGTATCGACCGGCTTTGTAAGCTCAAGGGATATTCAGTGAATTGCAAATAATTTCTTCTGAAGATAGATCGTTAAAGTGTTTCAATATCAGGGATTGTATTTCGACAGACTTAGTATCAAGCACAAGCTTGGTTGAATATTATAATGAATATTAACGAGAAATCACGCAGAACGTATTCGGGTAAATATGGCCGGATGGCTTGAAGTCGTACAGCTTGCGTATTTACAAGTGTTATTTTCATAAACACTTGCCTTAACTTTTTGCGTTTTATATATTAAAGACACTCATTCTCAGATATAACGGAAAATGCACTTTCTCTTTTGATGGAATTATTGCTCACAAAAAGAAATTATTTCCTTTCATTTATGTACACGTTATGGTTCTTGGTTCTATGGTTCTAAATGGTTCACTTCAAGTGCTGAGAACCGAATATAACCGCATAAGATACGGCTGATGGACCTTAGCATGTTTGGACAGGAGAACATCTATGTAGCTAGGATATTACTAGAAATAAGAAAGTGCCAGGGGCAAAGTGTCATAATAACATCCTAAAATGTCCGGCTAATATAAGATTCCTTCGTCAGCCTAATTGTGTTGCTGATTTTCGCATGCGGCCAACAAACTCGAGTAGAACTTTTTAGCGAAGTCCGCTAATCCGAGGCGATTTATATGCTGTAAAAAGATATTTAGGCTTTAAAGACTGAGCATTTTCGTCGGGTTCTATATGTTCCTGTTTGGAGTCGACAATTTAAGACTAAGCTGTAGCCATAGTCGGCTACCAGATGTAAATGATTCAAGTGAATGTAAAACATAAATACACACTAAGCGGCGTCCTTTGTTTTCGAGTTGACTGACAGATCACGTGACCTCAGTAATCAATACAACGCTACGGTCTGTGTCCTTTAGAAGATTGAAAACAACACTCCGCAGCCAGAACCACGAAGTAAAAAGGTAAAATTCTTATCTTCTTGCCCTTCTCTTCTTCTAAGATTAACACAAATGTTAGAGAAATATATTTTCTTTGTGCCCGTGTAAAATCGTTACCGGATGAACGTAAAACCCCGTTGAAAGTTGTCTTCGAAGTTGTATCGCTTCGTCGTTGATTTAAGTCGTAACTCAATTCGTTCAAGGGTACCCGTTGAAGCTTGCGATTCGTATGAACTGTCGTAGATTTAGTCTATTTCTGCTCTCAATGACACAGTTAGACATTTTTACTTTATGTCTTGACAAAACATTGCAGTTCTTCACGTGGTTTGACTAGAAGCCCGTTCGTGTAACGTGAAATTTTGCCAAGGTGTTGTGAAACAAGAGTTTCACGAGGCCGGCTGCCTGATAATTCCTGTTGCCATCAAAGCATAGTTATCCGTATGCGCTTTGCGGAGATGGTTAAGATATCAAAGTTATTGGCATAGTTATGCTTTACGATTTCATTATCAAATGCGAGACCGTGTAATGCTGAAATTTACTTGTCAAATTCCTATTTCATGTTTTGATTTTAAACGTGCCTCTGACTCAAGGGTGGTTTAGTTGCTTGAAACCATGCATGTACATTGTAATGTAAAAGATGGGTTTGATCCGCTAAATAACTTTGCAGAGAATCCAAACAAAAGCAGAACAGGAATTTAAATGGGTTTGTTATGTATTAAGCAAGTAACATGAATATTGAGAAAGCTGTAATAAAGAACCCGAAAAACATTTTCCACTCTTACCAACAGAAAAAGAAATCCATTTTTGTCAACTCAGATCAGTTATAGTTAACCAAAACCTTCACCGGATACGTAGCGCCCGTTAACAACAAAGGTAGCCTAGAGTCTTTCTATTCTCATCGATTTCTTTAAACTATTTTTATTAACGGACCCGAGAGAAAAAATCACTGACCAAAGGCTTGACCAAAACGTTTCTCAGCGCGAACCCGGCTCGCGAATCGTCTCCGTGGTTTAAACGGTCTCATCTTTATTTCTCAGTGCTTCTTAATCTTCAAAGCAAGTATTTTCACAAATACGTAAAGATAGCACGGACAGCACTGGGCAAAAAGCGATTTGGCGAAGAAAACATTCGGACCGATAACCTTAAGCTGCGCACTCCACTCTGTTTAATAGTTTCCGTTTCAAACTAACCCGGCATAACTGATTGCCGTCGTGGCGAATTTAAACTGCTTTCTTTAACGTCAAATATTTGTTAATATGTAGGCGGTTTAAATGACCAACTTCTGGAAATAACCGCAACGAAAAATTGTAAGCATTTAACGAGGAATTCATGACGTACTGAGCCGGTCTACAGAAAAGTCATGCAAAAACCAACGCTTTTTTCCGAAAGCCCGTTGATAAACTTGGTCTTGGTTTATAACTACTTCATGATTCAGGAATACTCGAGTCAAGCACTACAACAAAGTGATCTCTCTTCTCTGACTGATGCGTGACTATTCACTGAACTTTTTGGCCTTCTAAAAAGATCCTGGTGTAAATATACCAAATCTCTGTCCTGCCTTCAATAAATGTAAAGACGAAGGTGACATGAAATGAAGAAATACGCGAAATGCTATTTTGATTACCCGCATTCGACAACTGTAACATGCACGTACAGCAAGCCGTAAACATGCAAGGATGATTCGGCATGCATTTATCAGTGACCGCGCTTGCGTGTGTTTATATTATCATGTTCTAGCTTTGTCTGGCGTGTGGTTTCAATTTTGTATTTTTCCAGGTTTTACTTTCAATGATTTACAACCGGATACGATAAATTTCCGAAACTGAGCAAAATGGGTAGATATATAACTATATAGCGACAATAAAGCAACAACGTATTGGTAACTGATTTAAGAATACTGTAGTTTAACCTATAGTTTCATCTTATACACTGTACCTTCTCGGCATCGGCTCATATTTTCATCTGCTACTTAGAATGAACTATTGCTCGTCATTTCTCGATTGACCGGGAATCGACAGGTTGTCGATGAAATCGAACGGTAATACATACTTGTAAAAGTATGGTTCTTGCGTGAGATCATTGATGAAGTATTCGTTAATCAGCCATAGCATGACTTGTGTGCGGGTTTCTGGCGACATTGAAGTTGTGTGAGTACAGTCGAAGTTCTCGTCAGCGACCATCTTAGTTTCAAAAACGTGTTGCAACTAGAGCTGGTTGCTTACGAAATCTTTACAGAAGTGTTCTGAGAATTTGATGGGAGCTTGCTCGCTTACGAGGGTGCCGGTTATCAAGAAGAGCTTCAGCTTTATTTAAACCTTTCATTGAAGTTTCACTTAGATCCTTGCGAATCACGAAAAGCTACTGATCGAAAACCGAAATTGTATTGGAGGTCCAGAGTTACATATGTCCGTATAGCTCTTGCCTTACTCAATTTCGCAGCTTATTTATTAGTGCATTCCGGCAATGATTTTTCCTCGCAATAAGCCTCAGTCGGCTATTAAAATCGGATGTTAATTCAGCGCTCTAGCTCCTTTGCAATATCAACTACTATACTGTAACTTTCAAATATAGTTACACTGGCAAGGAAGTTGATAGTAAAATCAAATCTCTACGTAGTCGTTGAAACCCAGTGCTTTCTTCTATGAGTCACAATGGCCAATTGGCGATTTACCCAAAAAAGAAATGATGTTTTGTTAATCAGTCAGTACGAACTGACTGATATTCACATATTCTTAATAATTGGTAGACTCGCATTTACAAAACAATCGATCGTTAATCGATAAGAAACAAAGCATCTCCTATCAGATGCATAAAAACACTGAAAAAAAAAACTACTAAATATTCCTGTATTTTCTCAAAACACAAAGCTCAGTTGTTAAACAACTGGCATACAACCGGCTCAGTTTTATTTCTCTCCAGCTAGTAAAAAAATAAACGACTCTTTATTCGCATTTGCAACGTATGAGCTGAATAACGTTTTGTGCATTTAATGTTTTGCTTATCTAAACAAAAATGCTAATTATTCCTTACAATTCTTGAAAATATGTTAGTTTGCTATAGCAATCAATAATTTTGAACCGAAAAACCGGCCATCTTTAATAGAGCTCTCGGCTATCTCCAGCGGAACTGACCTATTTCCTGCGGGTTACAGCTGTATTGCTGTCAGGACAGTAATTTGCTGTTGTCTATCTCGAACAAATTTTCGCTTTGCTTATTTCAACTTATTTATTAAACTTCTATTTATTTATTTTCATTTTTATTTACAAGTTCGGTCTCTGAAAAAAATCATGAGTCACGGCGTATAAACGAATCGAAAATTGTCGCAAGTTCATCATTTCTGTGTCTTCGTCTTTTGAAAAGAGGCCGAACAGAGGTGATCTGCAAATTGAACAGAGACAGTTCATTTCGAAGTCTAACAAAATATTATATATGGCCTACCTCCATAAAAGAATTGAAAAGCCGATAACTGCAAAAATAGCCATTGCTGTTTTTGGATTTCTACAGTAGGATATGGGAAGAAAAAATATGTTGTTTATCAGCCCTCTTGGTTAATAATTCTCTCCTTTACCAGCAAACATTTATAATAGGTTAGGGTATATGCAGGTGTGTTCTGTCCTGAATTGAACAACGTCGTGAATTGTAATACCTGTCGTAAATTGTAATAACAGTCATCGTAAATTGTAATACCTGTCTTGTATACAATGCTTAACAAAAATGACAGATTAATGTCATTCCTTCCTTGCTAAGTTGTCATGTTTAAAAACCACGAACTTTTCAGCGCCAGTTTCCGTTATACCCTCAAATATGAGAACTCTTTCCAGATATATTGCAACGCTTCAATCTGGCTCGAGGGGCGTAGCGATGTTTTTGATTACTGGTAGGCCTAACCAAGGCGTGCAACGAGCGCCGTAGGCGCGAGCTTCTAGGGGGTCCGGGGGCATGCAATATTGGTGAAAGTAGCAGGTAGTTGGTCGGTATGTAGGTCGGTTGGCTTTTTTGAATAGTTCACTAGGTGATCGGTCAGATGAGTTATTTGTTGCTATTACTGGGGTTTATATGATGGCTGAAATATTTTTGATGGACTATTTTTGAAACTGATTGACAAGAACATTGCATAAGCCCTCAGCAGTTATTTTAAGACTTATTACAAAATACGACAATGTGTTATTACAATTTACGGCAGCTCGGCTTATTACAATTTACGACAACGTGTTATTACAATTTACGATAGCTTGGTTATTACACTCTCGACAACTTTTATTACAATTTACGACAGGTATTACAATTCACGACGTTATTACAATTTCGAATTCACGACAGTACAAAGTGTCCTTCTAATATGGCGTTATTTTCCCGCCGCATGTATTTCGCGTGAAGTGATAAAGAGGGGGGCGTAAGGGGGGTCCGAAAACCGCAAAACCGCACGGAAATAAAACGCAAAACCGCGCAGAATAAACGTCAAAACCGCAATACCGCATCGACATTCATCAAACTACATGAAAACCGCAAACCGCGTAGTTTTGTAAAACCGCAATACCGCGGGTTAAAAACCGCAAAACCGCATAAAAAATAACGCAAAACCGCATCACCGCAAACCCTTACGCCCCCCTCGATAAAAATTCAGTTTCAGGGCATTTCTGATCACCAATAACTGTCATGTTTCACAAAAATTGATCCACTTTGATGGTTTCCTTGCATATGTTTTGTATATCTCTCCCTGGTATCGAAACAGCTCGCTTATTTGCTTCAACCAAAGGCGCTACGAAATACTCAAGCCTAACTTCTAGGTTTCTTGGAACGATAACTTAATACCTACTCAATTACAATCACTTACTGATTTTATTTGCAAAGTTTAACTGCAATTTGTTGCATTCTCGGTATGCAAGATTCGCGTACCACAATACAAACACTTCCAAATTCACTGTACTAGGCTTTCCGGCATCAAAGCAATATATAACACTCAAATACAGCTATTTCAATTAACGTTGTCGGATGAAAAATGCTAAAAGCCAAGACCGCAAGGTAGTATGGGATTTTTATGCAATGGCTATTTACAACTAACCATACTACCTTGCGGTCTTGGCTTTGAGCTTTCATCCGACAACGTTAATTGAAATAGCTGTATACAAGGTTTCCTAATTTTAAGGAGCTTTTTCCAACTGTATCAATGGTTTTTATCTGTCCGAGTCGAAGTAAATAAAAAATTTAGATTTTAATTTGGAAAACGTTGAGAACTGGGAGCCGGGCACTCGCTTGTCTCGATAACGCGCTCTATAAAAACAACAACAACAAACAAAACAAAAGAAAACAAATATATCAACTGAAGCGAAACGAATAGAAATTAACCAATAAATGATACCTATTTGTAAATGCTGCTAATAGCGTGTAAAACATCTTCCGAAAATTCTCCAAATATTTTTATCTTCGTTGTTTCCTTTTTTTCTTTAGCTTACAACACAAACTCAAGATGTCTTTACGAACAATGCACCTTCAAGACCTCAACCCTCATATTCTGTGCGTGTTATGCGGTGGATATTTGGTGGACGCTACAACAATTGTCGAGTGCCTTCATTCGTGTAAGTATTCAAATAATTTGTCGGAAATCCACCTATACTTTAATCCTCCGATTTTCTCTAAATGAGATTATTTTTAGGGGCAAGGGTAGGTGTTTATCGCAGTACATAATACCAGCGACAAACTAATACCAGAGCCAGGCCCACTCGTGCTTCACGCTCTCTACACACATCCATTACTAAGATACGGCGAAAGGTTCTCAAATCGACTTAGCGCCATTCATGTGAGTGGCTACAGATACGTTTTCAGCCCTGAGCATGACGGAAAATATCAATATCCGCCTTTCAAACGTCGCAAAGCAATTTCAATAATCTAATTAATGACCCCTTATTAATCTTTTGCAAATGAGAAGTAGGTCAAGAACCATCTGAAGGCGTGTGCTATTCAGAAGCAGTCGTCCTTGTTACTCAAACAAAGTATAGTTTATAAATCCGTGTCTACTGCAAAGGATTGAACATTGAGGATGGACGATAAGCTTAATTTTCTGTAACATGAAGCCACAGTGAGCATAACACCGCTCCTCTAATCCATCGCAGCCCCCCCCCCCCCCCCCCCACAACCCTCATCAATTTGCGTTCGACTTCCCTGATGGTAAACTCATTTATATGCTTGACTTGGATAACGTAATGATGCGGGCCATCGTTTCTTGTCTAACAAACAACACATTGACAATATCTTACATTTTTGCAGTTTGTCGCAGCTGTATCGTGAAATACCTTCAATCCTCATATCACTGCCCTGTTTGTGATGCTGAAGTCCACAAAACGAAACCTCTGCTGCATATTCGGTGAGTGCCTATTTAGACCACTAAAATAACTCTTAATTCACCCATGTCATGATACCAGTGAAGTCGCCAATGATGTCTAAGTACAGAAAATCAGTAATCGAAGACAACGTTTAAATCATTGACATAATATTCTGTGATTACATTCTGTGTACAGACCGGACAGAACATTGCAAGATATCGTGTACAAGATAGTTCCTGGGATATACAACGGTAAGAAAATACTCGGCTCTTATTTGATATTTTCTGTTTATATCATTAAGAAATAGAGAAGAGGCCCTTGATAGAATTTGTAAAATTGACCTCCGCCTGTGTAAAGTTGAACAAAGTAGCACACCAAACTGAAGGAACTTACTGAGAATCCTAAGGGTTACTGATTTATCGCGGGCTAACAAAAAAACCCTGAACTAAAAGTTTCAAAATTCATCATTTTTCTTGTGTGCCATCTACTTCATGAACTGCCAAGTGTACGTGTATCAAATGCGTCTATTCTACGCTGCCGTTATAGTTTTTAATCACAGTGCTGATCTCCCCCAAAGCGTTACGTCAGCGTGTCAACCCAAAACTGCTGCACAGATTACTAGAAATTAGTTGTTGTAATCAATAAACTCATTATGTTCATCTTTTGTTTTTAGAAGAAGTAAATCGACGCAAAGAATTTGAAGCGAGCCAAAAAGAAAAGAGTGAACCAGGTTGGGAATTTTGCTCTTACTTTTTTATTCTTTTCTTTTCTGTTTTATTTTGTTTTATTTTATTTCATTTTCTATGTCACAGTTGGACAGTTGAAAAACCAAATGTTTCCTATTTGCCAATAAAATCACGAGAGTTGTTCTTTTGAAGAACTCAAAAGTACCATAGGACATTATAATATTTTATTTCACTTCCGTTTAGAAACTGAGGACGAAACGCTGAATACTGAGAAGGAGAAAGAAGCTTTGCCGTTTGAGGACCCAGTTTGCATTACTCTCGAATATTTTAGGTATGAGTCAAATCAATATACAAGAAAAGCACGGTTTGTTTTGTTTAGAAGATATCAACGTGAACTATCACTATCCTAACGCGTTATTTTTAACACAGGAAAACGAGAAACCGTATGGAAAAGGAGGTAAGAAATCGTTTTGCCTCATATCGCTATCATACTTGGTTTTGCTTATCAATAAACCGAATTACCTGCGATGAAGCTGTTGCAACAAGTTTCTTGCTCACCCAGTTCGTTAGTTTTTTATAACTTTGTAAAAACGTGGAAAGTGGTTTGTATTTCTTAATTTCGTTAAATGTTCACGACGTTATGTGATCCTTTTGCAGATCTTCCCGACTCGTTATCTGCGTTGTTCTTCTGCAGTGACAGTCAGAGTACTGGAGAAATTTCTGGTTATGAAGTTTGCCATTCCAGAAACACACAGTGTAAGAATCGTACCTTTATTTACTTTGCTGCGTAGTAGTTAATAAAAGGATTCAATCTTATAAATAACCGCGGGAAATCGTTACTGAAAGAGAGCACTCTCACGTTAATGTTACTGGAAGAAATCTAACCAGAAATCGTGCACTTTTAAAACAAATTTAATCCTGGGGTCAATTCAATAAAACGTTTACAAGTGTAATTCACAATTGAAGTCATTGTTTTAGAGGTTGAAAACAATAGCTACACTTATAAATTACACTTGTAAAACTTTTATTGATTTGACCCCTGTTGTTCGCTCTTCTCAATCCAGGATGCATTCGAAGATGGGGAGAAAAATGACTTTCTTTTTTTTCGACTCCCAACCGATTGTTCATACCAATAATAACGACTACATCATGTAAATGTTACTGAAATTGATTTATCCAGGTCCCTCACTCTTCTCACTCCAGGCTAGTATTATGGAAGATGCCGGGAGGAAAAAAAAGTACCTTTGCTCTAATTCATAACCCCCCTCTCCCCCCCACCCCGCCCCCCACCCCGCCCGATTGAACGTACTCAGGGAACGCAGGCAACATCATTACCTACATTAACATTATTTTCTTTTTCCTTTTTCTCTACAGACCGAAATAATCCGCTCTGATGAAATCCTGGATGGTCACCTAACCATGAAGGAAGTGTGTCGGATATACGGCCTTTATTCCAAGGTAAATACGACTACAATATCCTCACTAGTAGTGAATGTTTTGAATATTGTCGCCAGTTACGCAGGGTGGATAATGCACGCTTTGAACTTATGCGCTTTGTTAAATAACATTTAGATTCACGAGCGCGCGCGCGCGCGTGTTGATATAACAAAGATAAAACTACATTTCAGCCCAAAGAACAGCCTAGTAACCAAGCCTTACGTTTCCGCGTACTTCCTCGGCTTCGGCGCGACATAATGACGTCACTGGCGCGTTGATTAATTCATCCCACCTTGTTGCGCGTCCCGAACAACAACAACAACAACAACAACAACAACAAACTGTTTAAATAGTAATGTAAACGTTGAACACTTTTTCACCTAAGGTAGCATACTGGACTATTTAAGGCACGGGTAAGAACGCCTTTCGATTAGAAAGCTTTCTACAGAGTAGCAAAATTAAACATTTTTCACGCTGGTCTCTTAATCCCGACTTTGTTTGGTACACATGTGCGCGCACCCTGTTATTATTTGCGTACCCTACATAAGAGGTGCCAGTTTAGGTGCAAAGAACAATTTCGTGGACGCGCGCGAGGAACGCCAGCGTCCATCACGCGTCCGTCGCGCGCGTTGTCGAAATCTGCCTGATTTGTTTTTGGTTACCTCTGTTATTTTTTTACAGCCATTTGTGGATCTGCAGTACGTGTTCCTTGAGAAGAAGGACGTCGCGACGCCTATAGACAAACCAAAGATCATGGATATCAAAAGAAAGCGAATCAAGAAAAGAAAAGGAAACAAAAACTTGCTGAAAAAATGTCTCTCACCCAACGCACCTCGTCGGTTAAAAAAGAAAAAGGCCAAAAAAGTTGCCTTGTCTTCCACTCAAGCTACCGGAAATGGAGGGGATGTGGACATGGAACCCAGTCAATCTCGACCAGTTGAAAATGAAAAGAAAGAGAATCTAGTGTTCAGTCCTATTGACTTGTGCGCGGATGCAAAGAAAGAGAACTTGGTGCCTAGTCAAGAACCACCATGTGATCAGGTTGACGAAGAGCCCAGTCTACCGGAGCCTTATGACAGCGCTGATAAAGCGAACGGTGGTGTACTCATGCCAAATATGGACAGTGAAACTGGCGGGAATGTGAATGAAAACGAGACACCTGTTATGAACAAAAGTGCTGTTAAGGTTTTCATTGACCGTGATGTTGCGGAACCATCAATCAACTTAGATGTTACTGGAATTGACAGTTCATTGATCGTGATGCCAGCGGTTAATGGTTTGAGTCATACTCCGTCAGTTGAGACGGACAGTGCGAAGGAAATGGACACGACTGTTTCAAACTATGCGAGTGATATGTGTCTGAATCACATTTCTGTGGATATTGAGTCCTCAGCGCTGCTTCACGGACTGTTAGTGGAAAGTTCATAGCAGAATAAGCTCAAACCTTGTTGAGGCTGGCAGTTTCTGTGAAACTTTAATGGAAATTTCTACTGGAAATACTGATTAAACTAAAAATATAAGGGAGACTGGCATCTTTTTTCGCCTTCTTCAATCTCCCCATCATCCACTTCATTTTCTTTCGTAATTTGTTTTATTGCTGTCTCTTCGTAAAGCTGAAACGGCTCAACGCTGAAGGTTTCTGCGTCGCATTCATTCGCTTTCTTCTCTCACTTGTGTTACGAGATGCGAGGAAACGTGGGTATGGAATTGCGAGTTACTGACGTAAATTGGCCATGTCGTCTTGCATCTAGTATGGAAGATTTGCCTCTTGATTTTTGGTATTTGATCTTCCACGATAGTACTCTTAGGCGTCCTCCAAAAAGATATATATTCGTGGACTTTGAACAAGGTAGTAATTGCCAACTACTGGAAATAAACGTGACAATTCTATATTGTGATGGAATCGTGAGTTCAGTTTCTTCTCTGTAGAAGTTCATCTAACTGAAAAAATAAAACAACAAAACAACAAAAAATGGTTAAGTAGGGAAAAAAATTAAATTTATTATGAATTGGAAAATAAATGAATCAAATAGTCTACAATTATCAGGCTCAAAAGGAAACTTATGAGAGCCCGCTCTGATAAAAATTTATCCTAATTACTTTTTCCTATCCCAGAAATAATAAAGCTGTTTCGCAATTCTTTCTACGGTGTTTCATAAAGAAGTAAATGTACTCTACGAATTATTTCTACATATACTGCGGTACATAAATTGATTTCTTCTGTGATCAACGAATTAATTTTTTTCTGTGCATGAATTTTTTAGCAAATCCCATAACCACGAGGTGTATTCAATATGGCGGCCAGAACTAGTCGCAGTAGCGTTACCCGAGAAAGAAATGAAGGAGGTTTCCTTAGTTTCATCAAAATTTAAAGGCAGCTCTTCTTAACTCCTGACAATGTGCAACTGACAACTGATGCTTAAATGAACGCCAGCATGAGCGCGGGCAAATCATAGGACATTATATACATGTAAGGGAAATAGTAAACTTGTTCTTCGTGCATTAATTGTTGAGAATTTAAGCACTTGGCAACCTCGTTCCCAGGGTTTTTCCCAATTTTAGAAGGGAAAACCCTGGGAAGGAGGTTGAGCACTTGGGAATTTTAAAAAGCCGATTGCAGTCCATAAGTTGAGTAAGAAGATCGCACATTGAATTGAAATAAGTAGATTTTTTTCTAAATTCACGAATGCTTATATAATTCAACAATACACTCGGTCGCGTTTACTTTTCCCTTAATATACGCACACTAAAACATAAAACATGAACTAATACACTACATCTGCGACATCAACACAATTCGAACCTGGTTAGACCCGGGCGAAGACGTCATCAGATCTCAAAGGATCAGCTGGAACACTTGCGCTCATTCTTTTTCTTCAAGTATAACATTAAACTCGAGTGAAGGCCCCCTTACCCCTAATATTGGAAGGAGGCGGTTCATTGGTGCATTGAGAAGCCGGGGTTTACGTATTCAAGTATGACGAGTCAGTGTAATCAGTTATTAGTGGCACATTGTCAGGAGTCCAAAAGAGCCGGAAAACGGCCTTTAAATTTTGAAGAAAATTACGGAAACCCGCGACCAGTTCTGGCCGCCATATTGAATACACCTCGTGGTTAGTATAAGCGTGCGCAATGGCTTATGGGATTTGCTAAGACGTTCATGCACCGGACAAATTTATTCGTTCACAGAAGAAGTAGGCGTACAAATAATTCCGGCTATAGTATATTTAATAATTTATGAAACACCGTACAAATAATTATAGGATAATTTTGACCAGAACGGGGCCCTCAAAAGTTTTAACAAACCAAATTCCAACAGTTCAAATGGCCGGGGGATTGCACGGGGAAGGAATGTTGACTTGACTTACTTGACTTATTCCTCTTCGTCCCAGGGCCGGAGGACAAAAGGTATGCTGAAGGTTCGATTTTTTTTTTTTTAATACATTACACCCTGCAGAGTTCAATAGACCTTTCCCGCATTCCTGTGAACAAAGGCACCAAATCGAGGCTGGGGTGGACAAAATACAGTGATTTGTATGAAATTGTCCACCCAAGCCTCGATCTCGTTTCATTGTGTGTGCTCACTGGAGTGGAATGCGGGGAAGATCTATTGGCGTCTCCTTTTCCATACCAGGAATGTGTATGTAGAAGCTTGGAAATCGCACCATGGTCTCTTCAAACGGGTGCGTAGTTAATTAACCAGAACAAAAAGGTAAGAATGGCTTAGTCCCAAGTGTTCTTGGACCTTGGTTGCAGTCTTCCAGGCGAGTACTTTGTATATGACGGTCACGACGGCCGTAAAAACAAGAAAATTTTCGCGTTTCGGTCGTTTGGAAGGTGGGGTTGTTTTTTGGAACTATTGCACAAACCTTTCGTACTGTTCTGTGAACTAAAAGGGCCTTCGTTCAAACTGACTACCGTCAAACGCGTACTAAGCGATGCGGAAATAACGGAGGTTTCACTATATTAGTGATATTAAAGCCTGGTTTCCATATAATCGCAACGATCGTTCCGATCGACGATCGCGCTATTCTTGCGATCATATGGAAACCAAAACGTTGCGATCCTTGCGATCGTTGCGATTGCGATCGCAGAGATAGACATTTTTCTATCTCTGCGATCGTAATCGCAACGGATCGCAACGATCGCAACGTTTTGGTTTCCATATGATCGCAAGGATCGCAAGAATGGCAGCGATCGTCGATCGTAACGATCGCTGCGATCGCAACGATCATATAGAAACCAGGCTTAAGCCGCCTGGTTTCCATATTATCGCAACGATCGCAACGATGCGCAAAGACAAACGCAGCTGACACCGGAGTCGCACCACCGTATTAACATTTACTATGCGTCCATCGACAAGGTGTTGTCGCAACGATCGCAGCGATGCGCAAAGACAAACGCAGCTGACACCGGAATCGCACCACCGTATTAACACTTACTATGCGTCCATCGACAAGGTGCTGTCCGAGCTTGAGCTCAGGTTTAGCGGAAATGACCAGGAAATACTCTGTGTTTTAGGAAATAACTGTCACAGTGAAACACCTGATAAAGAAAGCTTGAGAAATTGCTCAAAAGGCGTGAGTTGGCGTGAGATCGGAGTTTTGGGCTCGCAGGTGTGAGACTTGGCAGGTATAAGACTCTGGACGCCGAGCAGAAAATGTACACGGGTTTTCGTCGTGTGCGCGGATTAGGCTACATGACTGTTTCAGAAATGCTGGAAACGATGCACGAGAATGATCTATTTGATACATTTACAGAGTTTTCTAATGTGGTACATATCCTTGCAGTGATACCTGCCACATCGTGTTCTGCAGAACGATCATTCAGTGCGTTGCGCAGATTGAAAACTTATGTCAGTAACATTACACTTATTAACATTGAAAGGGCATATGCCAACTTTGTAGTCAACAATGAGATGGATCGTATCATTGATATTTTCGGCCGTCGAAATGGCAGAGACAGCTATTTCTTTTAACGTGTTTTATGAGCTCATATGATAAATCCATATGTAAGAATATTTTCACTTTATATGTAGGCCTATGTTAGTGCATCGTACGACCCTCGTTTCTTTGCGACTGTTTCATAAAAATTTGGGCAACTTGCGAGCATTTTTTGGGCAAATTGTTCACCACCCCCCCTGGCAAAAATTTGCCCGTACGCCTATGACAGTCTCTAAGTAATTATTCGAGTTGTTTGTGTTCGAGTTCCTGTCTTCGCCAACCGTTTGTCGCTCTGGAACAGCGGACACAAGCGCACGTGAACATAAGAGCTTTGCGTGAACATGAAACAAGCATAAGCGCAAGCACAAGAAAAAGAAATAATTTTTGTCCTTGTGCTTGTACTTTTTTATGCCCTTCAGTTCACGTTGCAATAAGATAATGCTGTTGTGCGAGTTTCTGTACCTCCGCTTATGTTTGTTTGACTAGTAAACTGAAACAAGGTGCCGTATTAGGCCAATAGAACGCGCTATTCTTTAAAGGACTCTGTAAATAAACTAGTTGTCCCTCTTCCACGAACTAAGGGATGGGGAAGCGGGGAACGGGGAATGGGGAATGGGGAATGGTGCATGGGATGAGGAAGTAGGGTGCTATGGGATGTTGAGGTGGGTGCAATGGGATGGAGACGACAGACCCCGGCAGTTTTGTACTTTCCCTAAATGTCACTCGCCATGTTATTCAAGATGGAGACCTAAGGAACTCGGCCGACAAACTGGGACTGAACAGTCAATTTTCTGGTATTTGAAGATTATTTCTCTCCTAGCTATAGCACATTTTCAGCGTGAAAGCGGCATGGTGTGCAAAAATGTATGATAATGCCGCATAAATGCTTCCTGGGAAATCCATTTCTGTCATGTAGTACATGCTTCTTTTTCTCCTTTTACCCATTTTTTGGTTATTTTTTCTGTTACATGTACTTCTAAGGGAGAAAAAAAAAAAACTGACGGTTCCATCACAATGTAGAATTGTCACGTTTATTTTCACCAGTTGGTAATCAATACTTTGTTCAAAGTCCACGAACATGTATCTATTTGCAGTACATCTAATGCTGTGTTCACACTAGGGCGAAACATGTTTAGTTTGATCACGAATGAAACATGTTTCACGATGAAAAGTGTTCACAACAGGCGCGAATCATTACCTCACGAGGTAGTTTCGATCTACGCCAGACGAAATGTTGTCTCCTTCGTCTCCTTGTTAAACACTATACATCACCCTTCGCTCCCGAAGAGTTTGACAAGTGAGATTAAAACACAAAATCATGCAACAGCAAGTTCCATTTGTTTCAGTTCATGTGTAATTATAAAGATTTTATGCGAGATTATGCCTGCTTCGTAGCACAGTATAAATTATAGAACCAGGCGTGAAACGTAACAATGAAATAGACTTTGTCACGGTTTCTGACGCCATCTTGGTTGGGGGGCAAACAAGTTAAAATTTACAGTAAAAAAATGGGAAAAATCGGGAGTTTGATACTCGATAATTTGAGGTAGGTTGACATTCTGCAATTTCTATGAATTACAAAGTAAAGATACCTAGCAAAACTGCTGTCAATCAAATTTGAAGGGTACAGGTTAGTTGAGAAGCGAGAAATCGTATTTTTAGTTTTTCATACAAATGCTTCTAAATTTTCCCGCGAACCACAGACAAATATATGAAAATTAAAAATCTTAATTTGCGGCTTTCTTAGTGAGACTACATTTCTCAAATTTGATAAGTAAACTCTTTTAGCTGGTATCTTTAGTTTGTAATTCATAGAAATTGCAGAATGTCAACCTACCTCAAATTATCGAGTATCAAACTCCCGATTTTTTCCATACATTTACTGTAAATTTTGCCGTGTTTGCCCCCCAACCAAGATGGCGTCAGAAACCGTAACAAAGTCTATAGAGTGTTTTCACTGACGTCATATCAAAATTCAGAAGCAGTTTTCGATTCTAAAATGTTTATGGAATTGTAGAGAGTTTAAAACTACACATCTGGGCCAAATTTTGAAGCGCAAGAGCATTTCATTCAAGAGTTATAGGCGAATGAGTATAGACATTTTTAGTGAGAAATGTATGGAGCGGCCAGCTTGGTGTCACACCAACATAGCGGCCAAAAATTTAAAGACTTTAAAGTCTTAATAACACCAAAACTCGCATCACAGAATATTGTATTCACTATAAGAGGCATGAAATCGGCATATAAGCATCTATAATTCATTAATAACTTTCAACTAGTTCAATTTTGTTTATTTTAACGGCTTACCTGAAATAGCGTGACGAATTGCCTGAAACGTTTTGTGAAAGATTATAACACTGGTATGCACATACCATGTTAGAAACAGCTTTGAAGGGTTAAACTTTAGATTTTTTAATCGTTATGACATCATGTGAAAACACTCTATTGCAAACATGTAACGGGACACGCGTTTCATTGAAACATGTTTACTCTAAACATGTTTACTCTAAACATGTTTACTCTAAACATGTTTACTCTGAACATGTCTCGGTGCTGATGTGAACACAGCATAAGAGTACTATCGTGGAAGATCAAATACCAAAACTCAAGATGCAAATCTTGCGCGCTAAAGCCAAGTTACCTCAATTTAAGTTTTGGAGCTAACACGTACTGGCATTTAGGTTTAGGATCGTCACCCACGTTTCGTCACATCCCGTAACGCAATTGATAAGAAGAATTACGTGACCAAACAAATGAATGCGACGCAGAAACCTTCAAAATTGAGCCCTTTTAGCTTTGCTAAGAGACAGTATTAGAAAAAAAAATAAGAAAGAAGAAGCATTACGTGACCAAACAAATGAATGCGACGCAGAAACCTTCAAAATTGAGCCCTTTTAGCTTTGCTAAGAGACAGTATTAGAAAAAAAAATAAGAAAGAAGAAGCATTACGTGACCAAACAAATGAATGCGACGCAGAAACCTTCAAAATTGAGAAGTTTTAGCTTTACTAAGAGACAGTATTAGAAAAAAAAAATAAGAAAGAAAATCAAGTGGGTGATGGGGAGATTGTAGAAGGCGAAAAAAGATGCCAGTCTCCCTTATAGTTTTAGTTTAATCAGTCTTTTCAGTAGAAATTTCCATTATAGTTTCATAGAAACTGTCAGCCTCAACAAGGTTTGAGCTTATTCTGCTATGAACTTTCCACTAACAGTCCGTGAAGCAGCGCTGAGGACTCAATATCCGCAGAAATGTGATTCAGACACATATCACTCGAATAGTTTGAAACAGTCGTGTCCATTTCCTTCGCACTGTCTGCCTCATCTGACGGAGCGTGACTAAAACCATTAACCGCTGGCATCACGATTAGTGAGCTGTCAATTCCAATAACATCTGAGTTGACTGATGGTTCCACAACACCACTGCCAATAAAACTCTTAACAGTACTTTTGTTCATGACAGGTGCCTCGTTTTCATTCACATTCCCGCCAGTTTCACTGTCCATAAATGGTATGAGTACACCACCGTTCGCTTTATCAACGCTGTCATAATGCTCCGGTAGACTGGGCTCTTCGTCAACCTGATCACATGGTGGTTCTTGACTAGGCACCAAGTTCTCTTTCTTTGCATCCGCGCACAAGTCAATGGGACTGAGCACTAGATTTTCTTTCTTTTCGTTCTCAAGTGGTCGAGCTTGACTAGGTTCCATATCCACATCCTTTCCATTTCCGGTAGCTTGAGTGGAAGACAAGGCAACTTTTTTGGTCTTTTTCTTTTTTAACCGACGAGGTGCGTTGGGTGAGAGACATTTTTTCAGCAAGTTCTTGTTTCCTTTTCTTTTCTTAATTCGCTTTCTTTTGATATCCATGATCTTTGGTTTTTCCACAGGCGTTGCGGCGTCCTTTTTCTCAAGGAACACGTACTGGAGATCCACAAATGGCTGCGAAAAAATAACAGAGAAAACCAGTAATAAATCAGGCAGATGCCGAGGACGCGCGCGAGGAGCGCGAGTATTCCTCGCGCGCGTCCTCGAAATTGTACCGGGCACATAAACTGGCACCTCTTTTGTAGGATAGGCAAATAATAACAGGGTGCGTGCAGATGTGCACCAAACAATGTAGGGATTAGAGCCCAGCGTGAAAAATGCTTTTGCTTTCACCACATTTAGACTATTCTTTCATGTATTTTGTTTCTAATCGAAAGGTGTTCTTACCCGTGCCGCAAATAGTCTAGTATGCTACCTGAGGTGAAAAAGTGTTCAACGTTTACATAACCATCAAAACAGTTTGTTCTTGTTGTTGTTGATCGGGACGCACGACAATGTGGGATGAATAAATCAACGCGCCTTTGACGTCATTATGTCGCGCCGAAGCCGAGGGGGTTCGCGGAAACGGAAGGCTTGGTTACTAGGCTGTTCTATGGGCTAAATATCGGTTTATCTTTGTTATATCAACACGCGCTCGTTAATCTGAATTCTATTTGACAAAGCGCATAAGGTTCATAGCGTTCATTACTGGCGACATTATCTAAAACATTCACTACTAGTGAGGATATTGCAGTCGTATTTACCTTGGAATAAAGGCCGTATATCCGACACACTTCCTTCATGGTCAGGTGACCATCCAGGATTTCATCAGAGCGGATTATTTCGGTCTGTAAAGAAAAAAAAACATGAATGAAACGAAAGCAAAATATTCTTTTTTCCCCAATCTTTGATTATACCAGGCTGGAGCGAGATTAGTGAACAACCACAATAAAATTTATTTGAAAGTGCACAATTTTAATTTTCTGACCTGGTTAGATTTCTTTAGTAACATTTACATGATATAGTTATTATTTCAACCAGAAAGTGTCATTTTTAGTAACGATTTCCCGCAAAGTCATTTACGATTGAATCCTTCAATGAATTACTAAGCATCAAAGTAAATAAGAATATGATTCTTACACTGTGTGTTTCTGGAATGGCAAACTTCATAACCAGAAATTTCTCCAGTACTCTGACTGTCACTGCAGACGAACAACGCAGATAACGAGTCGGGAAGATCTGCAAGACAAATAACATAACGTCGTGAAAATTTAACAAAATTAAGAAATAGAAACCACTTACAAGCGGGCCTTTTGTTGTTGTTGTTGTTGTTGTAAACTAGGTGAGCGAAAAAACTTGTTGAACAGAAATGAAAAGCTTCATCGCAGGTAATTTGGTTTATTGAATTGCAAAACCAAGTATTACAGCGATGAGGCAAAACGTTTTCTTACCTCCTTTTCCATACCGTTCCTCGTTTTCCTGTGTTAAAAATAACGCGTTAGGATAGCGAAAATTCACATTGATATCTTCTGAACAAAATATAAACCGCGTTTTTTTGTATATTGATGTCTTATACCTGAAATATTCGAGGGTGATACAAACTGGGTCCTCAAACGGCAAAGCTTCTTTCTCCTTCTCAGTATTCAGCGTTTTCTCTTCAGTTTCTAAACGGAAGTGAAATGAAATATTATTATGTCCTATGGTACTTTTGAGTTCATCGCATATAAAAAACATTTGGTTCCTCGACTGTCCATCTGTGACACAGGAGATAAAATAACATAAAGCAGAATAGAATAAAAAACTTCCCAACCTGGTTCACTCTTTTCTTTTTGGCTCGCTTCAAATTCTTTGCGTCGATTTACTTCTTCTATAAACAAAATATGAACACAATGAATTTGCTTATTTCTACTGAGTAATGTAAGCAGCAGTATTTGAGTTGACACGCTGACGGTGAAGCACTGCGATTAAAAAATATAACGGCAGCGTAAAAAAACAGACGCATTTGATACACTTGGAAGTTCATGAACCATATGGCACACAAGAAAAATAATCAGTATTGAAACTTTTAGCCCAGGTGTCTTTTCTGTTGCATGTTCCTTTCCCAACTTAACATAGGTGGAAGTGAATTTTACAAATTTTACAAAAGGGTCTCTTCTTTCCTGATTCTTAAACAATAAGAAAATATCGAATGTGAATCTTTTCTTACCGTTGTATATCCCAGGAACTATCTTGTACACGATATCTTGCAATGTTCTGTCCGGTCTGTACACAGAATGTAATCACAGAATATTATGTCAATGATTTAAACGTTGTCTTCGATTACTGATTTTCTGTACTTAGACATCATTGGTGACTTCACTGGTATCATGACAGTGAAATAAGAGTTATTTTAGTGGTCTAAATAGGCACTCACCGAATATGTAGCAGAGGTTTCGTTTTGTGGACTTCAGCATCACAAACAGGGCAGTGATATGAGGTTTGAAGATATTTCACGATACAGCTGCGACAAACTGCAAAAATGTAAGATATTGTCAATGTGTGTAGCCGCTCACACGAAGGGTCCTATGTCGCCGTGTCCTAGTGAACGCAAAGCGCGAGGGCACCTGGTGCGCCGTGCTCGTTATACACCCTACCTCGTCCACAGGCGTCCTTCCCATATTCCAGCGCGGTGTGAGTGGCGTTGTGGGACTTCTTCCAATGACGTCCCGCGCACTCTGCTTTCCCGCGCTAGACCGGCACTTGGGGAAGTGGCAGTTGTACACCTATTTGTCGCTGAATTATGTATTGGGATAAAAAACCGCCCTTTGGCCCTATTCAATGTTAAAAAATTGGGTAAACATTCTCTTATTTAGAGAAAATGGGAGACTTAAAGCATAGGTGGATTTCCGACACATTAACTTTAACTTTTAACTTTAACTTTAACTTGAATACTTACACGAATGAAGGCACTCGACAATTGTTGTAGCGTCCACCAAATATCCACCGCATAACACGCACAGAATGTGAGGGTTGAGGTCTTGAAGGTGCATTGTTCGTAAAGACATCTTGAGTTTGTGTTGCAAGCTAAAGAAAAAGGAAACAACGAAGATAAAAACAAAATATTTGGAGAATTTTCGGAAGATATTTTATACGCTGTTAGCACTAGCATCAGTTATAAATCAGTATTTTCTTATCGGTTAGTTTCTAGCGTTTCGCTTTAGTTGGAATATTTGTTTCTTGTTTTTTTTTTTTTGGTTTTTAATCGTGTGCCGGCGCGTTATCAGAGATCGAGACAAGCGAGTGCCCGGCTACCATGCAGTTCTCAACGGTTTCCGAATTCAAGTCTAAATATTTAATTTCGACTCGGACAAATAAACCATTGATACAGCTGGAAAGAGCACCTTAGATGCGGATAGCATAGTGAATTTGGAAGTGTTTGTAATGTGGTACGCGAATCTTGGATACCGGAAATGTAACAAATTGCTACCGCCATAACAAATGTCTGTTAAAACTTTCACTGTCTGTCTGTCTGTCTGTCTGTCTGTCTGTCTGTCTGTAAAAACATTCACTGACCTAGCTATATCTCCGCTTCTATAGGCAAGATACAACGCTCAAAGTTACAAGGTTTGCTCATTTTAAGGTGCTCCGTCTTTCAAGCAGTATGGATGGTTTTTCTGTACGAGCCGAAATTTAAAATTTAGAAGAACAACGAGGTAGCCTCTATTGAACATATCTACAATTTATGCCATTTAGCTAAGTGCAGTTAAAGTTTGCAAGTTTGCAAATGATTGTAGTTGCTGAGCGAGTAAGTAATCGCTCCAAATAAACCTAGAAGTCAAGCCGGCTTGAGGATTCCGGAAAACGTTTCGTTGAAGCAAGCGAGTTGTTTTGGGGCAAGACAAAACAAATGCAAGGAAACCATCAAAGTGGATCAAGTTTTGTCAATCAGTTGTTGGTGATCAGAAATGCTCTGCAACTGAATTTTTACCACTTCACGCGAAATACATGTAGTCCATCTTCATGTTTACGATTAAAGAAGGACACCTGCATGTACCCTGATCGACCTATTATAAATTTTCCACCGACATTGTTTGCTGCTAAAGTAGAGAATTATTTACCAAACCAAGAGGGCTGATAAACAACAAACTATCAGTTTGTAGAAATCCAAAAGAGCAATGGCTATTTTTGCAGTTTTCAGCTTTTTAATTCACTTTTAGGGAGGTGGGCCGTTGATAATCAGATTTTGTCAGTCGAAATGAACTCTGTCTCAGTTTAATTTGCAAATCACTTCTGTTCGGCCTCTTTTCAAAAACTGAAGAATGAACTTGGCAATTTTCACGTCGTTTATCCAAGGTGACTGAATTTTTTCAGAGACAAAACTTGGCTTTGTACATAAAAATACTGAAATAGATGTAAATTTATAAATACGTGGAAACATACAAGGAAAGCGAAAACTTGTTCAAGATGAATACAACTATAGTCCAAGGAAATCGGTTTCGGTTAGATGGCCGGTTTTCGGTTAAAGCGACTTAGCGGGGTCTAAATTACTGATTGCTATAGCAAAGCAACATATTCTCAAGAATTGAGAGCAATAATTAGCATTTTCGTTAAGAAAACTAAAGATTTAAATGCACAAAAGATTATTCAGCTCGTCCGTTGAAATTGCAAATAAAAATTCGTTTTTTTCTACTAGCTGGAGAGAAATTATAAACCAAGCCAGTTGAATGTCAATTGTCTAACGACTGAGCTTTGTGAGATGAGAAAATACAGAAATATTTACACGGTAGGTTTTTTTCAGTGTTTTTATGCATCTGATAGGAAATGCTTTGTTTCTTATCGATTAACGATCGATTGTTTTGTTTATGCGAGTCCGGCCAAGAACATGTGAATATCAGTAAGTTTGCTCTGACTGAATGACAAAACATTATTTCTTTTTTGGGTAAATCGACAGTTAGCCATCGTGGATCATACAGGAACGTAATAGATTTCACTAACAAACCTTGCTGCAATTATAACTACAGTGAAAGTTGCATTATAGTACTGAGTTGATATTGCAAAGGAACGAGAGTGCTTGAGCTGAATTAACATCCGATTTTAATAGCCGAAAACAAATGGAGCGAGTATTGGGAGGAAAACTCATTGAATGTACTAATAAATAAGCTGTAAAAAACGGCATTAATATAGCTCTGGACCTAAGATACATTTCCGTTCTCGATGTAATTTAGCCTTTCGATCCACAACGGTCTAAGTAAAAGGTCTAAATACATCTGAAGCTCTTCACAGTGCAACCAGCACTCTTCTACGCGACCAGCACCCGGCAACAGCGCCGGATCACCTCAACGAAATCCCGTTAACGTAGGCTGCATGAGATTATCAGAACATCTCTGTTGTTGAAAGTTCTGGTAAGCGAATATAGTTGCACTAGGTTTATCAAATGGCCACTTCGACTGAACTGTTATCGCACAATTCCAGTGTCTCCAGAAACCATACATGCTATGGCTGATTAACGAATACTTCATCAATGATCTCACGCAAGAACCGTACTTTACAACTATGTATTACCGTTCGATTTCATCGACTGACCTACCTGTCGATTCTCGCAAAATCGAGTACTGAGGAGCTATTGCTCATTGTAAGTAGCAGATGAAAATATGGGCCGATGCCGAGAAGTTGCAGTGTATAAGACAAACTATAGATTAAACTACAGTATTCTTAAATTTTCTTCTGGGTCAGTTACCAATAAGTTGTTGTTTTATTGTCGGTGTACATACATCTACCCATTTTATCTTCGGAAAATTATCATATCCGGTTGTAAATTGAAGTAAAACTGGAAGAAAACAAAACCGAAAGCCCACGACGGAGTGCACTGATTTATATTCAGTCAGTAGCTACAACATGAGAATATAAACACACATTAGCGCGGTCACTGCAAATCATACCTTGCATTATTTAGCTTGCTGCGCGTGCCGAATGTTTAATACAGTTGTAAGTTGCCGGTAATCAAAATAGCATTTCGCGTATTTCTTCATTTCATGTCACCTCCGTCTTTACAATAACATATTGAAGGCAAGGCTGAGGTCTAGTATATTTACACCAGGATCTTTTTAGAAGGCCAAAAAGTTCAGTGAATAGTCACGCATCAGTCAGAGAAGAGAGATCACTTTGTGTTGTAGTGATCGACTCAGGTTTTCCTGAATCAATTTATGGCCCTAAGCTGGACTTTCTGGGAAAAAGTTGGTTTTTGCATGACTTTTCTGTGGACCAGCTTCGTACGTGATGAATTCCTTGTTGAATGCTTACAATTCCCGATTTTTCGTCATTTAAACCGCCTACATATTAACAAATATTTGACGTTAAAGAAAGCAGTTTCGTCGCAACATATTCGCGTGGTGTAGTTTGAACGGAAAAATGCGCTGGTTAATGTTACCGGTCCGAACGTTTTCTTCACACAAACCGTTTTCTGTTCTGCTGTCTTTACGTATTTGTGAAAACACGAGGTTTAAATATCAAGAAGCACCGAGAAATATGGCAATGAAATAGCGCTTGAAAAGACCCGCAAACTTAACTAAGGAGACGATTCGCGAGCCGGGTTCGCGAGAAACTTTTCGGTCAAGAACATTTGGTGACATTTTCTCTCCGGTCCGTCAATGAAAATAATGACATTTGTTTAAAGAAATCGGTGAGAATGAAAAGACTCTGGGCTACCTTTGTCGTTAACGGACGCTACGCATTCGGTAAACGTTTTGGTTAACTGTAATCTGAGTTGACAAAAATGGATTTCTCAGTTTTTCTGTTGGTAGCCGGAGTGGAAAATGTTTTTCGGGTAATTTATTGCAGCTTTCTCAATATTCATGTTACTTGTTTGATACATAACAAATCCATTTAAATTCCTGTTCTGCTTTTGTCTGGATTCTCTGCAAAGTTATTTAGAGGATCAAACCCATCTTTTACATTACACTGAATAAATGTACATGCATGTATGTTTCAAACCAACTAAACCACCCTTGTCAGAGGCACGTTTAAAATCAAAACATGAAATTGGAATTTGACAAGTAAATTTCTCACATTTGATAATGAAATCGTAAAGCATAACTGTGCCAATAACTTTGATATCAAAACCATCTCTGCCAAGCGCACAGACAACTAAGCTTTGTTGGCAACAGGAATTATCAAGCAGCCGGCCTCGTGAACCTCTTGTTTCACAACACCTTGGCAAAATTTCACGTTACACGAACGGGCTTCTGGTGAAACCAAGTGAAGAACTGCAATGTTTTGTCAAGACATAACGTAAAAATGTCTAACTGTGTCAGTGAGAGCAGATATAGACTAAATCTACGACAGTTCATACGAACGTCGCAAGCTTGATACCTTGAAACGAATCTTGAGTCTAATACGACTTAAATCAAACGACGCGAAGCGATACAACTTCGAAGACTACTTTCAACGGGGTTTTCCGTTCATCCGGTAACGATTTTACACGGGCACAAAGAAAATATATTTCTCTAACATTCGTGTTAATCTTAGAAGAAGAGAAGGGCAGGAAGATAAGAATTTTACCTTTTTACTTCGTGGTTCTGGCTGCGGAGTGTTGTTTTCAATCTTCTAAAGGACACAGACCGTAGCGTTGTATTGATTACTGAGGTCACGTGATCTGTCAGTCAACTCGAAAACAAAGGACGCCGCTTAGTGTGTATTTATGTTTTACATTCACTTGAATCATTTACATCTGGTAGCCGACTATGGCTACAGCTTAGTCCTAAATTGTCGACTCCAAACAGGAACACAGAACACAACGAAAATGCCCAGTCTTTAAAGCCTAAATATCTTTTTACAGCATATAAATCGCCTCGAACTAGAGGACTTCGCTAAAAAGCTCTACTCGAGTTTGTTAGCATGTGACACTGATCAGCAACACTATTAGGCTGACGGAGGAATCTTAGACATTTTAGGATGTTATAATAACACTTTGCCCCTGGCACTTTCTTATTTCTAGTAATCCTAGCTATATAGATTTCCTCCTGTCCAAACATGCTAAGGTGTATCAGCCGTATCTTATGCGGCAAAATTCGGTTCTCAGCTCTTAAAGTGAACCATTTAAAACCAAGAACCATAACGTTTAGATAAGGAAATTACTTTTTTCCTAAGCAGTCCATCAAAAGAGAAAGTGCATTTTCCGTGATATCTTAGAATGAGTGGCTTCAATATAGAAAACGCAAAAAGTTAAGGCAAGTGTTTATAAAAATAACAACAACTGTAAATACCGGCAAGCTGTACGACTTCAAGCCATCCATATTTAAATACCGGTTCTGCGTGATTTCTCGTTTACTGATTCAAGGCTACTAACTCTGTCGAAATACAATCCGTGATATTGAAACATTTTTTCGATCTATTTTCAAAAGAAATTATTTGTAATTCAAGAGCAGCCTATCCCTAGCCAATATATCACTCGAGCTTACAAAGGACCGCGCGCAAGATATGCAGAACAGATTTTATTCAGAGTGCGGGGTAGTATAATACGAAGACTGTTACATGTCGAACCGATCGATACTGAGCAAAACCCGATATAAATCACTGTCCCAACAGAGTACTTTAATCAAGCATGTATTTAAGCAATGACCTCGATTTTATAAAATTTAATTGGGCCACTTCATCTGAAAGATCAGTGTAAAAATACTTCAGTCGAACTGATTCGTCTACCTTTCCGCTTTTAATTTAACTACCTTGCAATTATTCTTACTTGTCCAATTTGTCCAGGAGCAAGGGATAACTATACCGTAGGGACGGCGCGTTCCAGTTCAGGTATAGCCGGAGAGGAAATTAAGTTAACCGTCGTAAGTTGACGTTCTCTTAAATATCAGGTCATTTCAAGTTGTTATTTCGTAGAGAACAGCGACGAAATGTACCAAAGTATAAAACGCCAAGCAGTCATGACGTTTTGTGTTTTTCGTGCAAGCAGTTAGCTTTGGAACACCGACCTTTGAAGTCCAAACCACCGTGAAAAAATACCATTAAAAACCGTTTGCGTTTTATAGTGCAGTCAATCGTTCTTTGCAAGAGTCCAGGGTCCTTTTCCTTTGGAAGAGATGATGGAACGAGATTGCTCCCTGACGTGACCGCCGCTGCGATGCATGATTGCTGCAGTGCCAGAAAAACGCAACCCACCGTCGATCGAGGTTTGAAGTATGCGTCTCATCGGCAGAACTATAGTCAGTAAAAGTAATTATAGTCAGTAAAAGTAATTATAGTCAGTAAAAGTAATAGTAAAAGGGATTTCATATGACGGCTGTAAGACTCCTGCAACCCAACGCCAATGCTGCAATTGTTCCAAGATGAGTTGCATGCGCGATGCAAAATGACTGTAAGACTTTTTGCAACACAATGCCAATATTGCAAGAGGAGTTACCTGTAAGATGATCACCGACGTAGCAAAGAAGGCTGTAAGAGTCTTGCAACACAATAATGCCAATGTTGCAAGAAGCCGGTTCCATGCAAGAAGAGTCACCGACGTTGCAAAACGACTGTACTGAGACTCCTGCAACACAATGTCCAAATGTTTTAAGATAAGCTGCATGCAAGACGTTGCAAAATAAGGTTAATATTAAAATGAGCAGTGCGTTCGTCTCACAATGGCGCAATACACTAAATGCTATGCAAAATGCAAGAAATGAAACTATATATATTTAGCGTTTCAATCTTAATTCGTCGACACAGTGACCCACATTCAGGCCTTGTCGCTGACATATCATTCATGGCCTGCTGTTTTGTGTATTCCATGACACGATTTACTATTTAATATTTGACCTGCATGCAGGTCTCGAAATCACGAAATCATAGAAATAACTGACTGTAAAATACATGTATTTTACATCTATATCTTAAATAGCCTACCATCATGGTGCCCCTTTTTTCGCAGTGAAAGTCGGTGAAAGCGCGGCTGTGATATCTTATAAAAATAATCAGTTGGCCAAACAGGCATAGAAAGCATAGTTTTGAATAAGCTGAAATAAGTCAATAGAGTATGCTTTGACAACACCGTAGGCCGGTTGACTGTTACGTTGCGGACTAAATCCCACAGTTTTTCAGAAGGCGTTTACGCAGTAGCACACACACCCTCTTTTCAATTATATCGTCAGTTACTCGGACTGTTTTTTTTTCTTTTCGCCATACAATATTATATTTTGTCATCATAATGTTGGGAAAAGAAATTCCATCATGGTGAACAAATAAATGAATAAATAAACAATGGCCATGTTTAGGTAAAGTCACGGGCAATCGAGTTTTCAACAGTGTATTTGACAGTTGGATCATTATCATATTATTTGATTCATTAGCATCAAATAATGGCTGCGGTCACATCTACGACGTAACTAAAGTTTAACTTAAGTCAGTCTCAAGTTACGTGACGTCATACCTAACTGTAGTTAGTGCTTTCGGTCGACTTTGCGGTCACACCACGCAGTTAACTACAGTTAGTTCTAATTAGCCTCTGGATGACGTCAGAATTAAAAGAGGTTCGTGACGGCCCTTATTGTTGATCCGTGAAATGTCAACATGGTCGACCGACGTAAAGTGTGTCTAGTTTTTCTTCTTATTTATTTTTTTCGTGCGGCAAACCGTCGGAGAAAAGTGAGCAATAAGCTGCGAATTTTAACGGATGCTCGACGCCGGGTACACGTGTTGCTACCTTGTTGTATGTAAATTTTTTGTTTGTTGTTTTTGGTTTCCCCCTCGCTTCACGCTTGGTTTTTATTTTGCATATTTATATATGCTCATCTCGCACGTGCGAAAAGAATTGTCACATTCTGATTGGTTGTTTGTTTGTAAACTTAAGACTAACCCATAAACCCTGCTTGGGTATAACTATAGTTAGTCTGTATTGTTTTGGATCACCGAGGCGTAAATTTTCTAACTATAGTTAGAGCGAACAGAGAAGCGGTCACATACCAAAATAGCTAATTGTAGTTATCCCCGTCTTAACTATAGTTAGTAGCCCAGATGTGACCGCAGCCAATAACAAGTTATTTTTCGGCCCATATTACAGACAATAATGAATTCAGCAGGTAAATCTCCAGGGAGTACTTTCTTTCAAAGCAGCGTATCCCTTGGGCGTCCCGCAAGGCTCTGTCATCTCGCCTTGCTGTCTCAGGATATCTCAAAGTGAGTACGTCAAGTAAATACACCGACGACTGTACTCTGGATATCTTTGTGAGTGGTGGTGAATCTAGTGCAATGCAAGTGGTAATCGATGCTTTTAAGAGATGTGCAGAATACATGATGATGTTGAACGCCAGAAAAGCTAAGGATATGTGGATATGTTAAGGGGTTGGTTCCAAGATGATCTAAGGCCCAGTTCAAACGTCGAACTTCACATGTGCCGAACCTAATGCAAATAAATGAGCAAAATCTATTGTTCTTGCTAATTTGCATTAGGTTCGGCACATGTGAAGTTCGACGTTTGAACTGGTCCTTGGATGGAATACACATGTTGGGGAGATCTCACGCAAATTAAGAATCAAGGTCAATCAAAGAGGTTATCTTGTTAAGAGAGTGCAGAAGAGCGCATCTGCCTGTTGATGTCGGCCTAGCCACGTACCTCACTAAAATCAGGTACAGCTCACCAGTGTGGGGTGGGCTTCCGCTATGTCTTATAGAAGAATTAGAGCACGTTCAGAGAATGGGCCTGAGGATTCAGGTTGGCCTTCCCACAGATCACGTGCCAACTCTCACGGAGAGAAGGGATAAGGCCATGGCTAGGGAACTGGTAGGCTCGACTACCAGCTGCTGTTTGGGAAACGAGCCAACGCTCCTTCCCCGAAAAGGCGGCTGGACGTGTAAACGTGTTATTTAATTTCCTCCAATCAGAAGCTTGCCTGCTCAAATCGAGCAGGCGAACAAATTATTTTTCTAGAGCATAATTTCAAAATGGCGGATGCAAAGGAGTCGTTTGATTTGGCGTACGATCGTGTTGTAGAGAGATTTAAACTTGAAAATCTGAAAGTTTTACAACGGAAAGCGCTGGGAAAGCTGGTTAACGGTGAAAATTTGTTCTATTCAACCTTCGGGATCAGGAAAGGCCCTTATTTTCCAATCTGCACCGATGATTTTCGATATTGTGAAAGAGATGAGTTTTAAGTCCATTGCTGTCGTTATTTCACCACTGACTTCGCTAATGGAAGATCAAGTAAAATTCTTAAAATCAATAGGCATTGCTGCCGAGTTTATTGGCGATCGCGAAGATCAAAAGGACCAGAAGGAGAAAAAAGCGGTTGAAAAGGGCGACTGCGAGATCGTCTTTGGATCACCGGAGTCATTTTTGTGTTCTGATCGATGGAGGAAGATGTTGTCGAGTAAAGTCTATGAAGAGAGATTGTGCTTCATTGCTGTGCATGAAGCTCACTGTATTTCACACTTTTTGCATATTGACAAAATCTGGCGCGACATCACGGGTGCTTGACATATCCGGTGACCAGTAGCGATGCATAAATTAAATTTTTAATTTACGTCACAGACACGAACGGTGGCCCATGCGTTCAGCCGTTCTTCTCGGGGAGGCTCGGAGACCGGACGCGAGAAAGCGGCGGAAATCGAGCCTAAGGAACTGGGAGCTATCGTTAAGGTCATTAATGCCTCCAGCCACATCTTTCACTATAGAGTCATACAACAGAACACTCATAGTTATAACCAGAGGCGTGAGAGAAACTAGAACAGGTGAGGAAGGCGTGTGCCATTCTCAGGCAGCGAGAGACATAGGAATAATTTTTAGCGAGGGCGATCAGACTACAACAGCTACAGCGATAGATATTAATGTGTACATATTTTATTTACTATTGTAAATAATTATTTGTAATCTTAATCCTCGGACGTACACGCAAACGTATACCCCAACCGTGGTACCGTGGTACAAGGGGTTAGGGTTGGGTTTTTGCGATGTTGCAATATTTCGGAAATATTTTACATTTAATGGGTAGCCCGCGATGTGCTCTACAAGATAAGGTAAATATTATGGGTTGGGGCGCTGCTGGGGGTCCGTGACGTCATCCAAAATGGCCGCCAAGGTGGCCGCCATCTTGGATTTTACTAAAAATTCAAATTTATCAGAAAAATGCGGATATTGCAAATATTGTCTGCTAGAGTTGCAAAATAACATACAATTAAACATTTTGATGCTTTTGGTAGCATTATATATGTTTTTTTTTTTTCACTGAAAAAGGTGAAAACACGCTTTTTTTCTTCCAAAAATGGGTTGACCACATGTTACTTATGACGTCATATCTCGTGACCATAGCAACCGGTTGTCGCCAAACTATACCAAAATGTGTCTCAAGGATAAATGGACAGCTACTGAAAACGGCATGTGCTAATCTTAAATGGTCTTGAAAATATCGGAGAAAAATCTTAAGGTGGGGGGGGGGGGGGGGCAACCACCCCCCTTGTACGTCCGAGGGTTAATGATAATTCCTATTTGTAAATCCATTGAATTTTTTATTCCAAATATGGATGAAGTAAAGGGACATTCTCCCGGCTGAAATATCATGTTTTCATTATTATGGTCAGGAGATTTATTATCTTGAAATTGGAAGAAACCATCGCTAAAAGCGATAGAGGCAAAGAAATATCAACTAAACAGACAAAATAACGACTAGAAAAAGTCAAAATTTCACAAGAATGGCAAGTTGATTTATTGACAGGCGGCCAAAAAATCAAATTTCATGAACTGTAATCCACTTAAATCCTTGCAATCCTGCACTTTATCTTCAAACTACTGCTTTTGCTTTGCTCTATAGAATCTTTTTTATCCAACTAAGTTGTATATTTGGTGGCATTTGGTGATATAACATGAAAATAAGCTAAGCGAAATTTTGCTATTTCGGCGGGTCAGTGTCCCTTTAAACTTATTACTATCATTATAATGAAACAGTGTGAAACAATCAGACATTATGATCTAAGGTAACAGACGAAACATTTATTACCGTACCGGTTAAGCGAGGACTCGATGTAAGTAGAAAACTAAAATCAACAACGAAAAAATTTCAGTGGCAGCTAAGAACTATTTATGAAGAAAACATAGGGGTAGAATAGCTGGTCCGCTCGCAAATATCAATGAGTTACAATGGCGACCAAGCGTGTACGCTAAAAGTAGGTGCCACAATAAGAGACTGAAAGCCTTGAATTTGGTGATAGGCTGACTAAAATTATCATTTCGCAGTTCATCTGACGTGGGTTTTAGGGTATCAAAGAGCTTTTTCGGTAGGGTAAGGATAAATCTACAATTTTATAGAAAGAAAATAGATAAATTGGACGAGAAGAGTGTAGACTTTTGAAACTCAACGTACGGAATCGTACGGTTCGACAAAGTGCAGCTGTCGACCCAAAAATTGCATCTCATTAGAGACACATACTTACCAGATGAGAGACCCTGGGAACGAGGTTGACAGATCCTGTTGAGTAACCGCGGTCAAACGAGAGAAATTAGCGAAAGTTAAGCAAAGTGCTTAAAAGTTAAGGTTGTCATTTTCACTGTTTAAAGTTTAATATATTGCCAATGCACTGTCAATTTACCAAACCGGTTTTGAAAGTTTACTAAAAAAGTTTTAAGCGTTTAAAAACTGTGAACTGCAGAATTGTAGGCGCCATTTTCCAACATAATTTGTCTATTAAATTTTGATCAGGCGCAAAGAGTTTTGGTCAGTTTTCAACGGAAAAAAGCTCATCATTTTGAGAAAAATTAAAAGATAGTAACGACATTTTTTTTTTATACATCCTTGCCCATATTTCCATTTAATAAAAATAAAATCCTACTAAATAAAACGCCTCGGACGTTTGACCGCGGTGGACCTTGTTGACGGGTTGTCTAGCCTGTGAACAGGCCCTGGTTGGGGATAGCAGAGGGAACCTTTCCCTAGATCCCACTCCCCAGTTTCCCTCGGCTTGCTTTGCTCTCTATTTTTCTGGTAGTTTCTTGGTGTTGCGGATGGTGTGATCACCAAAAGATTCCAAAGTCACTGAACAATACCCACACCACAACACAAAAGCTAACCAACAATGGCTTCCGCAACACCAAGAAACACCCATTTTTCTTTTCTTTTCATGGCCTTTATTTACGCCCTTTCCCCAACTAGAAGGCCTCTTCACAGGCTACAACCAGTCGCATGAATGTTAGTCTGTTCCAGTCGTTCAGATAGTGGGTATAGCAAAGGATAGGCGCGAAAGAGAACGATAAAAATGTTAAACACAAAATTTCATGATTCCCTTACTCCAAAAAACAACACGACCATCTTTACCCACCAAACGCCAACGTAATTTTATAACCGCAGAGGCGTTTAATTTCGCGCTCAATCGCTCCCATCCGTATCAGCACACTACAGAAATTACATATTTAGACTTTTATTATAAGTGGCAAACTTTAAGAGACCAATTCCTTAAAATTAATGTATCGCATGCAACTTAGGTTCAATGGTTGATAGCTTGCCTTGTCAGTCATCACCTCATATATGGGCATATGGGCTGCATGGTCTGACTTGTTATTATTAACTGCTGTCGACGGTTGTATCCCTCGAAGGACAGCGAAGAGAAATCCAAATGCACCCTGGATTAAGGCGGGGGTAAACCTGAATTTTAACGAAATTTAAGATGTTTTAAGAAGGGATGGGAGAAAGAAAATGATTTTTGGAACACCAACAGACAGTTGATACCCACGTAAGAGCACCCCAGTTTGCTAGTGGACTAACTTGGTATCCGTCTGTTTACTATTAACGATAAATTCTAATTTTTAAAATTCACTAAATCTTCGAAATTTCTTATTTCTCTAAATTTTACCAATCCTTTGAGAAAAACTATTTCCTCCCAAACATACCCAAAATACAAAACATCCCATAACATAGTTTTCTGTTATAAACAGAGGGTTTTTGGATTGCTTCAAACGTGAACGAGATATTTCCATTAAAGCCATGTTAAGTGGCGGAAAAATGGCATTCAGATAGACCCCCGCCTTAACGGTGAATTAATTAAACTCTGTAGAAGAAAGACAGCTCTCTGCAAAAGGGCAAAACGATCCTCCTCTCAGGCCGACTGGGATAAGTATCGAAAGTTTAATAATTACTTAAAAAAGAATGCAACTCTGCGCGCTGACAGTTTGTAAACAACCTGACAGACGAATAAAAGTCAAGTAAGACCAAGTAACAGTTCAAAGTCTTTCTGGAACCATGTTCAATCATCAAACAGAAAAGTTAAGAGTGACTTAGTGTCTTTAAAGGTGAACGATACGTTTCTCAACGATGGCATTAGTATTGCCAATAGTATAACGATTTGATAAAAAAGTAAGGCTGATAAACGGTACGGAAACGACTATATTTGTATGAATTCTTATTCTTTATCCGTCTTTACTCTTGAGGATCACAGACATTTTCCTGATTTCGACTATGTCACTGACAAGAAATTATGCAATATCTTTTGTTCTGCTACCGAAGTTGAGAAATTGCTTAGAAACTTGAATATTAATAAATCGCCTGGGCCTGACTGTATACTGCCTAGCATCCTGAAAGAATGCGCTCAGGTGTTGTCATCTCCACAACCTCACTTTTGATCTGAATACGTCGTTTTCAATAGGTTAATTACCATCTATATAGAAGACGGCTCACATCACTCCAGTTGACAAGAATAGAAACAAAAATCGTAGGGAGATCTATCACCAAATATCGCGTACTTGTATTTATTGCAAAATTGCCGAGAAAGTAGTTTGGAAACATGTGGTTGATTTTTGGTCTGGTCTTGATTTCTTTAATCCGGAGCAATTTGCATATTTAAGAGGCAATAGACCAATTCCGATATATTAAAATTCATCCTTGGCTCCGAGGCTTAGGCCCCGTCCACACTAATCCGTTTTCAAACGAAAACGGAGCTGTTTTACTCCGGATACGGCTATCGTCCACACTACAACGCCGAAAACGATCACTGAAAACGGAGCGATTCGAAAACGCTCTCCAGAGTGGAGCGATTTGAAAACGATGCTTTTTGAAAACGCTATTTTCTGGTGTGGACGGAGAAAACGATGCTATCTGAAAACGGTTACGTCATCAAAATAGCCAGACCACTCGACCGTGAAACATATCCAAGATGTCGCCATACTTCGACTGGACTGACTCCCAGTCTACACTCTCGGTGCTTTTCTGCACTTTGTATTGGTCTGTATTCGTTTGTGACTTTCAGAAGTAGCTCGACTTCATTATCAGTCCATGTGAAACAGTCTGTATTAGGTTTTGGTTGCTTTCCAGCTGTTCTTGGCATCGTTTAGAAGGAAAATATCGAAGAATTCTAAACCAAAATAACACTCAACAACAAAGAATCAAGAATGGCGCCAATTTCGCGGGCCGATATATTGAAATGCGCATGCGTAGAGTTCATTTCAGCATGCGCACTTAGGGTATCAAAGCGTTTTCAAAGCAATACGGCGTTGTAATGCGGACGGGCGAAAACGATAACGAAAACGGAGAAAAACAGCTCCGTTTTCGTTTGAAAACGGATTAGTGTGGACGGGGCCTTAGGGGAATAAAACAAAAGAAATCACATCGAGGTCCAGGGATGAATAATTAATTTGTTTTGTTTTATTCCCCTAAGCCTCGGAGCCAAGTATGAATTTTAATATATCGCAATTGGTCTATTACTTACTTGCTACCGATGATTGGGCTAAAGCTAGGAATTATTCTCGGCAAATAGATATTATTTTTCTTGATCTTTCTAAGGCTTTCGATAGTGTGCAACATGGGCGTTTGTTACTGAAGTTACAACTCCATGGTATAGAGGGTTCACTATTACTGTGGTTCAGAATTTTCTTGACTAATAGAATCCAGCGTGTCGTGTTAGGGGGAACCAGTTAGGATTGGTCACCCGTGATATCTGGTGTACCCCAAGGAACGATACTAGGTCCCATTCTGTTGATCATTTGTACATAAATGATATTTCCACAGATAACATTACGCTAATGATACCAAAATTTATCGCACGATCAAAGAGCCTGAAGTGGATACCCTAACCTTGCAGTGTGACCTGAACAGATTAGGTGAGTGGGCTAACAAGTCGCAATTGCGCTTCAACCAAGAAAAATGTGAAACCATGCGTCACACGCACAGAAAGGATAAAACTAGCCTATTTACTTCTTAGGTTCGCAAATCAAGGCGGTTGAAAACGTTAAAGATTTGGGATCACAATAAGCTATGATTTATCTTGGAGTAAACATGTTTCTACCATAGAAAGGCGAATAAGGTGCTAGGAGTAATTTAGCCATCCATTGGATATAACAACCAGGCCGTGTTTTCAAGTCTCCATAAGTGTCTGGTCAGACCTATACTCGAAAATGCTGCCCCAGTCTAAAGTCCCGGCGTACCAGACCAAGGACATCGAAGCATTGGAATGAGTCCAAAGAAGAGCCTCACGGCAAGTCAAGTCACGCGTCTGCAGGTCTGCAGTTGCCGCACACCTACCCTCGGTACTAAAATAAAAGTACCACCGTCAGGCGAAAGACGCGACTTCCCGAAAGCAACGACAACGTAACTTGATTTTACTTTCAAGTTTTATTAGGGTCGATGAACTTTCTTTCGCAGTATCAATGAAATCTTGAATGCCACACTTCCAGTAATTTTCACTACATTACAATTATGGCATAGTTTAGTAACTGCATTACAACTGTGCACGTGCTATTCTCAGATTTTATAAGAAATGATTCGGTAATGCATTTCGAAACTATTGTAGCCTGCGTAACTGACGCCGGTTTACTTAAAGGGTAGGTGCAATTTTTAGGATGCGCGTGTAAGGGGAACCCCAGCCCCTCGTGCGGGCAGGCATCCTCGAAATTGTGCCCTGAAGTAAACTGGCAACTGCTTCGCAGGCTATTTTAAAATGTACCGATACTACCTGAACAAGTGTTGCGTTACCACCCAAATAAAGCATGGTTCAATTCCAGCGGTTACTATTCCCCACCACGGACAAATTCAGCCCTTGTGGTCTGGGTTAAGGAATTTTACAAGAAGTCTTGTCCTGTCCTGGGGTTAGGGGTGTGGATGCTTCAAATTACTACTTGCGCAATTCGCAAAGGCCGTTACGGATGGCAAAATGGCGTCCAACCGCATGGATTGGTTGGCGCATATCCATGATTTTCGCTCTTCAAATATTCGCAAACGGTGGGGATTGCCACGGTAGCCCCTATTTTCTATTCGAGAAGAACTGTTTTCACATACAGTACGACAGCAAACGACATTTACATTTCCCGTTGTAGACTCTATATTCCCAGAACGGGGTTGATTTCAAGTTTTCCCGGGGTAGGGAATTGTCTTTTTCTGTAGTTCCGAGGGTGGGGAATAAGACGCTAAGCTAACAAAAAATTGCAAATTGCCGGGGATGTGCCCAGAGGGGTTATGGTAATAGTAGGAATTGAACCAAGCATATTAAACGGCTGCGTGCGAGACCATTATTCAAAATGACTACTTTAAATTCTGGTAAGATTAAGTGTTGACTAAAAGTTTTTTTACGGTTCACGTTGAACCTCTATAGAAATTTGCTCCATTATTACAGGGTAAAGAATTATATACTTGTACCCTGAAAGCTGAAGTCTTGTCCTGATATGGTCGCTGACCATGACAGAGAAACACATAAAGGGACACCGTATCGACATGACGCTCACCTAGTGTACATATTATATTCATTTGCCAAAAGCAGATCAAATATACAACTAAATTGGATAAAACAAATTCTATAGAGCGAAACAGAACAGTTCAATCTTTACACACGAGCAAGTTAACTTATCAAGAAAAAAATTGTGAAGGAAAACGTTTTCGCGTGGATCCCGCTTTAAGCGGATGTTGGCGATCACAAGTGTATCCCATCACATTCTCGTAGAAACAGATTGTCTAATATTAATTTAGATTATAAATTACGCGTTTAAAACATAAAACATAACGATGAAGTCCGTAAAAGCTCGCAGGATCCGTGATCATCTAACAGTACATACACACTTGAATAAACTGAAAATAATAAAAGTTTATTAGAAACAAATGAAGATTATCTGATCTTAGTTTATCTAACACATCCTTAGCCGTAAGAGTTAGCCGTCTTTTCGCCGTAACTTCTGTGAGCCCAGGCGAGAAGACGGCCGACACTTCAGATTAACACATTCAACGTGAATAAACACACGACAAAACAAACCGTGTATTTTTAAACTGAAAGAGAAACTTACATCGTCGTACATGAAATTCGCCACTCCGTTTTGAGCAGAGTCTCGTGCTCTAAATTGATCTAAAGGAGAACAATGAAACATTAATTTGGTACAGAGAAACTCCCTTCTACCGATACCTTATAACGGATAATTCACCTTTTCCTGGAAAAATCCCCATAAATTTCATTTAGATACGTTTAGTTTTCCATTGATTCAATTATGCTTTTTGGCTCAGTTTTTACACTTATATTTTGTATATATTTTGTTTTATTTTTGTTTTAATTATTTTTTACAACGCAGAAAACTGTACTTATGTTTTCTATTTCATTCTGTACATTGTAATCTAAACTTTTAAATCCGAAAATTGCACCTAAATCCTACGATCTAAAAGTGCAATGTGTTCAAAAGAAAGACTTGATGTAGTTCCCCACCCCCATCCCCCCCCCCCCCCCCCCCGCTGGGGTGTTCTGACTCTGCCTTACATCATAGATGTCTCTCTCTGCCTACACCTGAACATTATGCCTGCACGTACCTGTCAAAGCCTTCAAGCGTACACAACAGGCTACGAAATCGTCAAAAGTAACTCGGTTATCAGTGGCATAACGCTTGACGATACTATTCAGGGCATTAGGACTCAAACGATAACCTAACGAAAACAAACACAAACGCTGTTTATTAGTAATACTATGGTCATGACAAGTTTACTCGATGAGGACCCACCTTGTGTACCTATCTGATGAGTGTAATGGACAAAATTTATTGGCCTAAAAATTGGAGACGAGACTTAAATATTCTGTCATGGATACAATGGGGGCTATGCCAACAAGACACAATCTTTTTTGGTGGAGGGAGGGTGGTATATAAAAGAGAGACCACCAGTCGTTTTGTAAAATGGTGGGTCTTGTCCGAGTACAAAAGTTTTGACCATTACACTAAGAGGTGTGGGGCTCGAGAAATATATCTGCTATTCAACGTCTTGGAAGCTTTTGCGTTAGTGAACCAAGAGAAATAGGACAAATAGGGGCACTAGACAACCATCAATTTTTTCGCAGAAGCATGCTTCTGCGTGATGCCTTAACTTTGGCTCAGTTTAAGAAAGGTCTTTTAAGAAGAAATAAATAAATAAATAAATAAATAAATAAATAAATAAATAAATAAATAAATAAATAAATAATAAATATCTTAGGTGTTTGTATGTAATTTAGTTAATTTTAGATTCCTTTAGATTTTCATTGTATTTCATATAGGACCCCCCTGTAAATCCCCTCATGGTGATGTTGGTATCAAGATTCGGGTATCAAGATTTGCTAAGATTATTATTAAAAACATAAGACAGAAGGCAATTTAAACCTACTGAGCGAGGTACATTGTATTACCACGAGACATAATGAACCTTCATAGCCTCAGTCATATGGATGGGATACGCGGTTACGCCACAGCAAAGCAAAGGAAAGTACATGAGAAATGGTTTAAAACTCACGGTCCTCCTTTTTCAATACCGTTCTTCTGTATTTGAATAAAGTATTATTATAACTTTCAAGCTGCATTGTACAGTACATGGCAAATTGCTCACATGTACTCTGTAGGTGAAGGAAACAAAATCTTACCAAAGGCTGAAAGTGCAGTGTTGAGCTCATGTGGTTCCACGGTTCCTGATCTGTCTCGATCATACTGCATAAAAGTAGTCTGCAGTCCGGTAGCAAAAAAATAAATAACATAAATCAATATTTCTCAGACAAACCAACTCAGATGCGATTCAAATTGAGAGCAAACTAGATTTTAACAAGTCAAAACAGGTTTGGATTGAGCGATTGATCTGGAATAAGTTTCTTGTGGCAGGCAATGATTCTTTGAACGTACTATAGCGTGTTTTCTCCAATTTTTCTTGAGGGAAGGAGTGGCTGAAAACAAGCTAAGCGGCCCTCGGTCCCAAGTTGAGGTTGAAAATGAGGTGATGCTTCACAGGGTTTTACCGAGCCCCATTCTCCAGAAAGGACGAGGGAAAATTTAATAAGCATGAAATACCAATAATTGCTTTATTATGCATATTCCTTAGCTGCACTTGTAAAGACAAGAGCACGCACAAAAAAGTGATCAATGCACAGCAGTTCTGCATGCATAAAACTATTGTCTGTAGGTATGGCGTCACTTCCACATATATAAAATTCATTGTCTGTAGGTATGACGTAACAGAAACAGCAAGCAATAATTAGCTGCGTGCTTATAGCCAATCAAAATTGAGCTAGTGACACCAACGTATAATAATTTTTATTGTCTTAACTCTCAAGATATTTGGGTTGAAAAATCATGGCCCCCCTCCAATCAAAATGGACATAGCCCCCCACCCCACTCCCCCTCTAGATAACTTTTGAATGGTCCCTTAGCAACTGCCATTAATCTTTAAATCTGAACCTTTAGCTCACCTTCCACTGGTTAAGTGCGCCCCACAACTCTTTGAATTCATTGAATCCCATTTTGCCACTCCTGTCACGCTACACAAGTGTTAAGAACATGTACATGTATTGCACTTATGTCAACCCACAAATTTTCAAGAATGTTCAGTGTACTTTTGTTACAGTGCTAGTTGCAACTTTCTGAAAAATAATCAAAACAAGATTGAGTTCATATCCAGCACTTGGAAGATCTCATTCATTATGAAAGATTAATTACAATGTTGGTAGTTAACTCTGACAGCAGTTTTTGAATTCCCTGTTTTAAAGGTACATGTACAATGAAGTTGTTAAGCCAAAAATGAATTGTGAAGCTAAATTGTAGTCTATCTTACATGATTCTCTGGGTGAGACTCAAGTTGTTATTTTTTTTTGGTAAGATAAGTTCAGCCCCCTCCCCTACATCCATCACTGTCAACAAAAGTCCTTTTGTGGACTATCCTTATCCATATCAGACCATGCAGACTCCTGGCTTCAAAACTTAATTAACTCTCTACTATGACACAATCATGTAATTCATGATTAGGAAATTTTGAACCCCTTCAGGAGGATGTACACACAGACCTATACCCCCACAGTGGTACAAGGGAGGGGGGGGTGGTCGCAACCCCTCCCCTGGGTGTTTGCATTGTTACAATATAGTCTGTGATGTGCGCTATAAGATAAGGTAAATATTATGGGATATGGCAATGTAATTCAAATGTACAAAAGCGTTTAGTATTCAAGGATACATCCAACATGGTAATCATAGTCCTGCCATAAAAAAGCATCACACAATAATTATAAATAAAGAAGAAGGAGAACATTACATGTACAATCAAAGTTCAAAAAGTCCTCGTTGCAACACAGAGGTGACCTAATATTTTTGACACCAATTTTCTTTCTTGGACAAAATCCTGTCATTCTGGTTCTTAATCCTGTGTGTAGCATTTTTCTGAACTTTCTAGCAAACAAGATTGGCATTTTACCTACATTGTATGGTACAAAGCACTAAGCTTCAGTTTGCTGAGAATTAAAAGCACGACTTGTTGTACTTTTATAAACATTTACAGTGCTACATAGCATCACCTACTTCTAGAAGAATATAGAAGTGTAACACTGCACATACAAGTATAATTGTTTTTATGGTTGTCGGTGGTTCAGCTTGCCCTATCCACACAATTTAACTTTTCTGATTTGTGTAGTATTATTGTGTAGTATTATTGTCAGTCTTTCGTTTAGTTTAGTTAGATTTTAATTTGTAGGACCTGCATTGATAGCAGTTTTTCTAAACTGACGCAGTCATCCTGGATAAATATGTTCTTTTATTATTATTATTTATTATTAATTTTATACAATGTACAGTGGCAGTGTCAAGTTCTACATTATCATACTTATTAATTGTGGAGTCATAATCAATGCATACAGCTGTATCTAGTACATGTGCTAACCTGCAAGTCTCCAGGTTGAATGCTGAGAAATGAACCATAAGATACTATTAGCAACAGTAGAACCCATTTACACTAATAATATTATTTATAAATTAATTTGCCAGGGCAACTATTTTTTTTTTCAATTTGCTTTAAATGGTAGTGATTATTGTAGTTAGAAAAGTTTGTTAAAGGTGGTCATCCTTGGGGCAGCTTCTATATATTATTGAAGGAAATTTCATACAGTACTAAAATAATTTATATTACTTAGAAGGACACGAATCCTAATAGTTTCAAACCTCCATTTTCATCTGTTAGCATACATTGTACATGATGTGTCACAAGAGGTTAATTTGCTGTTTGCAATGCGTTACAGGGCAATTTTAAATCACACAGTTTTTTCTGAATTTTCTTGAATCAAGAGAGAGCCTTTTACAGTAACCTGTGATCAGGCGCTCCGAAAAAAAAAGAGCGCCTGATTGCAGGTTACTTTCACAGCAAAATAAATGGTACAAACAGCAAAGATTTTTATTTTAATGTTTTTGGAATCAACTGTGATGGCTTAAGAAGACTTTCAAGACAAAAACTAAGCCATTTTTGTGTTTTGATACCATGTACATGTATGTAAAAGCATAATGTAAAATTAGACAGACACTTTGTGAGACCCCTTCTGGGTCCCAAAATATTTACACTTCCTCATGCATGATCAGTCAGTGGAATATAGCAAAAGTAAGCTTTAACTAATAATTCTCTGTAAACGTTTTTAGTTACAAGAATGGCAGGCTAATCTCTATGTTTTTGTTGTCTCATTTAATTTAAAAAAATAAAAAAACATGGACATTCTGGCAAAATGTTTTGCACCAAATTTGACAAGCCAACACAAGTTCTTTCCAATATTTGTTGAAATGAGACGAAAATCCAGCAAGGCTACACTCTAGAATTACTGTATAAGCCCTCATTATACATGTACCAAATGAATATGATAGCAAGAGACTGATTTCTCACAATTATAGTATACATTCTACATTGTAGGTTGGCAATGTTAAATTAAAATAATTTAAATAATATTTAAAATACATGGATTGCAAAAATGTGGTGCCTCAACTACAACCCTGGCCAATACTCTTGGGACACTTCCAAAATAACTGCAATTTTTGCACATTTCCTCTCCCCCACCACCCCCCCCCCCCCCCAGTCCAATGTTGACCTCATGGGTACAAAATTGTTTTCACGGCAATCAACATTGCTGTGGGGAGGGAGGAGGAGGACTGAATTACATGTAGCATGTGATAACACATTCGGAAGCAAACTGAAGAGAAGGATAAGAATATATTAGGGAAGCATATTATTTTTTGCTTGCAATTTCAGTGTGTCCCAAGAAGTATTGGCCAGGGTTGTAGAAAGAGTACTGTCTCTGTTACATGTAGGTGACTATAATTATACTTACGATGATAATTTCCAGAGATGCCTGAGCTTGTTAAACATCTTTGCAGTTCCTTGGCATCAATCTGTTGATCCTGTAGGAGAATCAAATTAAGTACTGTAAATCCTCTATTAAGCCTCCCCCCCTCCCTTTTTGGAGCAAGAAATTATGAAGCTGTATGTTACAGTAGTTGTATTTTGATTATGTTATGCAGTGATGAATTCAAATGCTTAAACAACACTGTGTTCAGTGCTCACAGTGGCCTAAAATAATATTTATTTATTTACTTCAGTGCCACTGTTCTAAACCAGAGATTAAATAAGTCCTGGTCTGACCAATAAATGAAATCCATAATATTGATGATAATCAAACATCATAGTTAATAGAACAAACTGGTTATGAAACTCAGTCAGTCCTTTGTTATAAATTATGTTTTTGTTCTCCATTCCTTTTGTTCATTTGCCTTGACCATGCACAAAACACAAAAGGTATTGAAATGCATATGAGTAACTGACCAGTAGAAACATTTTGGGCGCACACGTTAAACAAAACAATGTGCAGGGTCAGGTTCACGGGTGGTGAGTGGCAGCTTTGCACACAGCCTTGAGTAAAAACATGGCTCGTTGATTCACTTCTTCAACCAAGCAAGAAATTGAGAAATTGCTGGACGATAGACTCAGAAAACACAAAAAGATCGACGAAAGTTGCGAAGGAACTGTTCCACGAATACCTTAATTATAAGGAGAAAAACATTCAGGAGCCGGGCGACAAAAAGGAATTAGCACAAGTGTTGAAATCTTTTTATGTTTTCCATTTTCTTTTTAAACAATGTATGATAAAACAATTGTTAGATTCGGTTTTTGTGATATCCGGAATAATCAAGATCTCGGTAAGTGTTATCAAAAAGGCTGAGGCTGATAACACTTGCCTTGACCTTGATTATTCTGGATATCACAAAAACCTCATCCAATAAATGTTTATTGTTTTTATTATCGATTGATCAATTGATTTCCAATCTTAGATTTTCATCAACTGGTCAGACCAGAAATAAGTGTGATAGATCATAATTATATACTGCCTGGTTGTTACCACTTAGTTCATGGTGTCTTTTGTTTGTTATTGGGCTGGTGATGTCAGATAAAAGAGCCCCTGGATATTAGGACACATATTCAAATTGTAAAAATTGGGCATTTTCCAGAGATTTTCCCAACACCTTTGATCAGGGCATCTGATAGGATGCGGAAAAAATGAAAAAATATGCGGAAAATTGAGGGCATATTATGCAGGAAAATGCGTCGATTATGCGAAAAACACGCTGGATTATGCAGAAATTTGAACAATTTATAAAAGTGATAATTGGGCCTTTCCAATTTGCATCGAACACGTAATGCCACTAAAGAAAAACTTTAAGAAACCTACAGGTGCTTTTGCAACTTTTCTGTAATCTTGTTTTATCCCAGACATGAATCGCCTCAACTGTTCATATTTCTCTTTGCCTTTTTCATTGTGTAGTTCCAGAAAAAATCCATACTCTCTCGGGCTGAGCTACAGCCTCTCGTTTTATTGTGTACTGACCTTGCCTCAACTGTCAACATCACTGCATGCTGGGAAATAGCCACAATTATTGACAGCGTTTATTTCTTTCCCCACACATTTCATGTTTACACTAAGTCGACAGCCACTCCGACCCATGGCCGAAATTTCGCTCTTGTTGTGTTCTTCAGTGGTTGCAACTTCCAAAATATGCCATGGTGGATCGAGAAATTCATCCAGAGTTGAGTCCCAAAGCTACATATACTTTGTTTCGTGGTGGCCATTTTCCCAGTTCAACGAGCAACAAACCAAATTCGTAAATGGAGTACAACACCTAACTCGCTTCATTGGGAAAGTGGACTCCGAACTACCTTCAAGCTTAATGATACTCATCAAGCAGCTACTAAAGATGAAAAATGGCTGTGAACTTACCAAAAATTGCAGAAACACCATATTGAAGCCTTTATTGCAATTCAACGAAGCAAAATGACAACATCACAATGATGTTTCCAGTAAACTCGAGCCTTCAGTGTTTTAGAACAGCAGCACTTTCAACGGTAACTTTAAATATAGAGTCATGAAAGCCCATGGGGCGTGTGTATCCAGAAAATTGCTCAAAAACATAAAAATGCTCAGGGACACATTGCAAAAATTCTCAGTGACATTTTGGCAATTTGGCCAGACAACGTCCAATGAGCAGCTGCTATTAACAGCACTGAACAAAGTCCAAAAAAAGACGAAAAGGTACATGTATTAATGAACGGAAGATTTTACAGACAGCTACAAATCATTTGCATCACTTACAACTCCTGCAACAGCAGAAAAATATCCATAGAGAGGATCTTGCTGTATCGCTCCTGGAAAGCCTGGGTAACCTGGATAACCCTGCAAAGGAAAACAATAATTATTTACTTACAGTGTATGACTGAGTGGGGGGCTGGATGGGGAAATATTTGGCTTGAGGTCAAGACCGAGTGCACTAAGGTCCATGTGCAATGACCGAGATAAAAATATTTTCCCATGTGGCCTGAACTTACTTAGTCAATAAGTATTTTATCAATATTAAAATAACATTATTACTGTATGACTAATTTCAGAGAAAAAATTGTTTTAAAATTGAACAAGCAAGGAAGTATGCTTTTGCAGCAGGGCCATATGGCTTTTTCCATGCCAGCTCAATATTTTGTAAATAGTTTTGGAAAGATCGCTCATGGTGGGCTATATGGGTCCATATGATAATATTGAATTGTCATTACTGAGAAAAAACAATAAACATTTCAACATAATTTACTGATTGAAACACTTGATAATGAACATGTAACTGAAAATACCTTATTACATGAAATTTTCGCGACACGTTAATTTCGCGATTTAAAAAACATCGCGCAATTTAAGTGACGCGAAAATTAAATGTCGCGAAAATAACATGACGCGAAAATTAAGTGACGCACATTATGTCAATAATTAAAAAAAACGACTTTATTACCATTACACACGTTTATAACAATCATTTTGAACTATTCTGTGGTAATGTTCTGGTCCTTCAAGCATGAACTACAAACTGTGCCTTGTATACACGTTTCTATTTATTTGGACATTGTTGATTAAGTTGTTTGATCAAATTCAGGGACATGTTAAATAACATTGGCCAAGAGATTAAGTGTGTCTCACTCAAAAACGCGAAATTAAAGTGAGTCAAAATGCAAAATTTTTGCAAAATCGCGAAATTAAGGTGTCGCGAAATATGCGAACCTCAAAATTGCGAAATTAACGTGTCCCGAAAATTTGACAAATAATTTTCAAGACTAATATACGGTCAATTGAACATGCTCTTAATTAAAATACGAGGTACAGTGTTGGAGCCAAGAAGGGGCATAATTTAAACCCAAAAAAGAACCTATGGCACAAAAATGATTATTAAAATAAAAAAAATTTGCAAAAAGAAAAAAATTATTGTGTGGTTCCAGAAAATATCCATAACCCCGTGTTGCATTAATAGCTAACAATAGTTCTCATCAGAACTCCACAATGGCATATACTGTTTCCGACCAGGAAATGATCGCCATTTTATCAGATATTGTGGACAGCGCAGCTCCTGCAATATCAGCAATCAAGTCACCTAAGCGACTACATGAACAGATCAGCCCAGAAAAAGAGATTCTAGCATTCTTTCTGTCCAAGGGATGTTAAAGGTTCTCATGAAACACGGGCACATCGTTCAACAGCAGCCTAGGTTTGAAGAAATTTTTACCCAGCCACCGATTGTTTCTTACAGGAAGGAAAAATCTCTAAAGGACATCCTTGTCCACGCAAAACTTCCTTCAATCACAAAAACAATCTTGAAACTAACCTGGCACTCAAAAATATATCTACATGTGATCGCTGAAAACGACTCCTGATCACCAATCGCGCAGTTCTGTCGATTGCTACACATCCAAGTCAACAAACTGTCTACGATCACCTACGCTGATTGTTCTCACTTTATCCGAAGGAAAAATCTTTGGAACATCTCTGTTCATGCGAAAACGTCCTTCAATTAACCAAACAATCTTAAAATATATTATTAGCGTGTTCATGTTTACTTGAAGGTAAAACTGACTTTTAACAAGCAATTGTACAATTTCTGTTGATTGCAGTAACTTAAGTCAGTATATCTGATCACCTAAGAAAGATCCTAATAGTTGATTATTCCCATAACCAATGTAGAAGCAGAGGACTTGTAGACTTTATTAAACAAACGACGAGCCATTCAAACTTTTTCTTTTGCTGTCCAGCCATTCAGCCGTTCAACTTCATCCCTTCTAGGCGATACCGCATTTGGAAAGAAAGAGTATGGTTTATAAATTGAGATAATTTACGAAAATATGCCCCCATTCGTGCCAGAATACGATCGATCAGTAATAAAAAATAACGCTGTGTAATTAACAGAGGACACTCCAGTTGCTTAACTTAACAATCTTTCTTTGCAAAAACAAACTTTTCCAGAGGGGCTGGGAGGTGTACATGTATGTCATACTTGTGGAAAATCCAGACCCGGGGGGGGGGGGGGGGGGGGGGGGGAGTTGTCGTTTTCTTAAAAAAAAAATGGAAAATCCAGGGAGGTGGGGGTCCAAGTGAAATTCCCTCCGTGGTAGGGGTATGGCTATTTTCTGGAACCACACATTATATTTTATTTATATTTTATTTATATATATTTTTTATTTTATTAAAATATAAAGTACATGTACATGTGTATATATTTCCATCTCTGGCTATTCCTCTAACAATCCGTTAAATGCCAAAGCTTAGATAGTTGACATTATTACAAAAGTAATGACCATTGGTGGAAAAGCAAGAAACTATCATGTTCAATTTCATTGCTACACTTATTGATATTGAGAAATAGCGCTTATAGCAACCAACTTTAGCCTTTCTCGGACTCTACTATTTCTCCTTCCTCCTTTTTTAATTTGAGTTCAGTCATATGATACTACTCCCAACATCAATCATTGTTTCAGCACTTCAATAGTTGCTTACTGTTGGAAGAAAATGAGGATGCTGAAGTTCGAAGTAGAACACTTTAGTTACAAACAAGAGGCTACACTGGTAGCCTGTACTCATGTGCTTGCATAAAAAAGATATACGGTTTATTTTAAATGGGTCACGCACCCCTTCCCCCTCAACGAATTTTGCGTGACACATTTAAGAACACGTCAAGACTCGTTTTCAGTACTCGCCATGAATATTTAATTTATTGATTCCTGATCAAATCCACACTCGTCTAATATTTCCCAAACAGTGACTTCTGTTACATTTGAAAAGGCTACTTTCAAAAGCAATGAAATCAGTAAACGACTGGGCTATTTTTCAATTTTAGCAATTCTCAAAAACAGTATTACGACCCTACGCGACCGTCTGTAATATAAGATTGCACAACTGCACTCGCTTTGAATATTTAATTTTTTTGATCCCGATGAAATCCACACTCATCTTTTATTTCCCAAACCATGACTTCTTTCCGTTACATTTGAAAAGACTGCTTTTAAAAGCAATGAAATCAGTAAACCACCAGGGTTCTCCCTAAATTTCAGCTCAGCAGGTAAGGGATTTTTGCTAAGCGGTAAAGGGAAAACTGTGTGTCTTAAAAATGTTCCGGGGGCAAGTGGTTACAGGCGCTAATAAGTGCTGCTTCAAGCGGTAAATTTTACCGGTTACCGCCTGATAAGGAGAACCCTGAACCACCGGGCTATTTTTTAATTTTAGCGAGGCGACGCGTGTGTAGTTAGAACTATAAAATTAGGCCTTTAATTGTTTTGTTTACATATATCGGATATTATAAAGACTGAATTTGAGTGCGTTTTATAAACATTTCTCCAACTAACGAGAACACAAACAAAAAGTAAATCACAAATTGATATCAACATAAATTCCCATCCAAAAATCCAACTTATTTTATGGTAAAGTACCTCGGCTTCACTCGGCTGCTTGATAATTCTTTAAAACTCCGCTTCTTCGAAAGAAATAGCCCCACATTGAATAAAAGGTATGAAGTCCCCGAAGCAAGATTTCGTCGCTTAAGTTATCCTTTTTCTCCACTACAGCGTCTTCTGAGTATTCTTTAAAGCCTTCTCTTTCCATTTTGAATATTTTAATGTGTGTTATTACTCCATTAAGACAAAACTATGGTTTTGAAAACCAAGCACATGCCGAGTGCAGCAGCCATTTTTGTAGTATTTGTATGTAACCTGACGACCCGGTTCGTAATAATATATGCATGCATAAATTTGCATGCACAAATGTGACACCATAAAAAAAAATGACCGAGAAAAACGAAGGCGGAACCTTACCTCATGCGCGCTATGCGCATGAGTAAAAAGCAATATGGTGGAAGCATGTTATATACACAGTGTGCAAATATGCATCATGGCACAGGTGGTCCCAACATCACCGGAAGTACCAAATACACTGGAAGTGCATAGTGCTTTAAGCTCACTATCATTACAAGCACGTTTTATTCTTGACTCAAAGTCAGGTCTATCACCTTAAGGGAGCGATGTATTTGGATCGGGTAAACTGGGAAACGTGTTTTGGACAGAAAGCAAGAATGCAGGAAACATGTTTCTGAGCAGAACTTTCCCGTAAAGCTTTTTGTATCTTCATATTTTAGCATAATGAAATTCGGATTTTTTTTTAAGGTTAAGCTTAATTTCCTAGATCCTGGAGTTCAGTGGAGTTTCCATCAAACTTGAATAACATCTCTTCGAGAAAAGTTTAATTACATAGAAGAACATTTCGCTATCTCGATCGACTGGTAATCTCGAGCAACCGTTAGGATGGTACGAGAAAGTTTGTCATCTCCTTTAACGTAAGCTTAAGTCGAAAGGAAGAGTCCATCAGCTGCACATTACATCAAAATAGCGTCCAATACTGACTTCAATTCTAAACTAGTTAAACCCGTTTGTGTCTTGAGCTTCATTCCCAAGACACGATAAACTAGCTACTTACTTACCCCACCATATCCACCAGCGGGTGGAGCCCCAAAGCCTGGATAAGCCATACTTTTATAGTCCAAACTACAAGCGGAAATAATTTATGTAAGAATCTTCAATCGTAATCAGGATCGAAACTCCACGGAGCCATGCAACCTGGCCTTACAACATCGCCCATCCCTCTCTGCCTTGCGTTACCAGTGGTTACTGTCCAATGAACACCGCTGCCCGCGCCGCTGACTGTCTGGTTGACGTGACTTGACGGACGATTAGCTGGTTAGGGCATTCAGACCCCAGACGCCGTTTCAAACGGAAGGCAGAAAGTTTTTTCCTTTCCAGCTCAAGATCCTTCAGGTAAGACTGCTTAAAATCCCAAAACTTCAATTAAGTATTAACAAAATAACAGTTTTATAGGTGCACGGTTCGTTTACCCGCTCAGTAAAACGATAGTCACGAGATCTGGATACATACATACATAAGATTCTTACTTTATTTAGTAAAAGCAGGTCAAATAAAATGGGCAACTTCACAGTCGAACTTAAAATCTCGTACTTTGTTGTCGCTTTCGGCTAAATTTTGTAAGAAAAGAAGAAGAAGAAGAAAAAAAATCTCTGGTAGTCAGGGTTAAGCAAATGGGAAACGTGTGGGTTTCTGTTCCTTAAAGAAGGTTAGCTCGCGATACATGTAGCTGTCGGTATCTCTGTACAGCCCGCAGGACAAAAGGCCACCCATGAATATCTTTGCTACTGACAAATCACCCTTTTTTCATCATAATTTTATCCCATAATTTGGTAAAGAAGAATATAACGTGTATATAGGTTTATTAGTTTGTCGTAAATTCTGTTCGTATTTAGGGTCACTATCAGCATTCTTGACCGAGAATTTCGCAACTTTCCACCTAGCTCAGTTTTCTTTGTTCTTTTCAGGGGGATATATCACATAAGCCAGGGGCGTAGCTACCTGTACGCACGTACGGACGTGCATACCTGAAAAAGTCGAAAAAAAAGAGAAAGATTTTGGACTTGAGGGTGGTGGGAAGGAGGTAGGGAGAGTGTTTGAAAATTGATTGCGCGTCCTGGCTACGCCCCTGTAACCCCGTTCATTTATACAGTGTCTGAAAAGCTGGGTGCAGTTTTGATTGTTAACAGGGGAGAGGCGGGGCTGGAAACAATAGCTGATAACAATAGCAAAGCAAAGGATTATATATTCCCCTCATCATATCCCCCCGGGGTATTCCCCCAACATATTCCATACGATAAACTGCAGGGCTGATCTGACTGCGTAAAAAATAGACTTTGCGAGACACCATCACGACAGAAACCGTAAAGTAGGATCGCAACCATGGACAGCCGTTTCGTTGTCGTTGCAATTCATCAGCACGGTGAAGCGAACTAAATGTCGTCAGCAAAAGCCAGCGTAAATAGATTAAAGATTAAAGATTAAAGATTTCACAATTGCAATGACCCGTTCACCATATCAGGTTCCGTACTATCCCAGGGCGTGCTATGTACCCACTTGTCACTCGAATCACGCGCTACCACATCAGGTGTTCCGAGGAACAAAGAGCCACCACAGTGTCGCAAAGATGTCTCGCAAAGAGAAATATAGATGGAAAAAGCCGATCTGAACATTTAAATGCGTTTAAATGTTCGGATCGGCTTTTTCCATCTACATTTCTCTTTGCGAGACATCTTTGCGACACTGTGGTGAGCTCTTTGTTCCACGGAACACCTGATGTGGCAGCACGTGATTCGAGTGACAAGTGAGTACATAGCACGCCCTGGGATAGTACGGAACCTGATATGACTGATGTAGTGAACGGGTCATTGTGAAATCTATTTCTGCTGGCTTTTGCAGGCCTGGCGACTTTTAGTTCGCATCACCGTGCTGATGAATTGCAATAACAACGAAACGGTTGTCCACGGTTGCGATCCTACTTTATCGGTTCCTGTCGTGATGGTGTCTCGCAAAGTCAATTTTTTTTACGTAGTCAGATCAGCCCTTGTTTATCTTTTGGCTGGTTAGGTCTCTCGCAGATCCAACGTATACCTTTAGCAGCATTATCGTTTGCGGTCCTTTGCAGATTTCACTTTTTTCAACATATTCCCCCCCGACATATTCCCCTCGACTTATTTCCCTCATAATAGAATAACACAAACGGGAAGACCGTGAATAGGGCATAACAAAGAAAACACTCTAGCGTCGGTCAATATTTTTTGTTTACATAAAAAGACAACTTCATCAATCTTTATATTCCTACGTAATTAACTTGCCGTCGTGACCAACATTCAGGTTTCGGGTCTTCAGCGATCACTGAACAATGTACAACGCCTCGTTTTACGCTTGAACCCAAACAGCCTGAATATGTTTCCGCTGGTTTCCTTTTGGAAAACACACCGACATCCACTCCATTGATCTTCCGTATTTCGTAATATCAACATGGCTGCAATTAAAGGATTTGTATGGTTATTTTCCTGATTTAACGTGATTTAAGCGATTTCTTTGTTCCCCGTGTTTCACGAGGGGAATGTATCACAATAACCCTTACATACCGAGCTAGGAATATGACAATTTAAAAACTTACAAACCGAGGGAGCTAGGAATAAAGACCCTAGCTTGGTTGAATATGATAAGCTGCACGGAAAGGCGCCAAGTAACAAAGTAAAAACAAAAAGTAAACAATTTCACAATTTTATCTTAATTTTTGTCTGCGGTCAGCCGTAAAAAACATAAGAAAAACATTGTGATGTCGAAATCACGATATACATTGGACTTCACCCTTTTGCAGCCATGCAACTCGTCGCGATATGATCTAAATAATATTTTTTATCAAAGCAGTCCTAAATCACTAAATGCTCTAATCGCCAAATTTGCAATTTGTCTAATTTGCTAAACCGTCACGCAACTCAGTTCGTCATACAGTCAAACCTCTATAAGGCGGTCACTCTCGGGAAATAGCCAACAGACCGCTTAACTAAAATTGAGCATGTAATGTGGAAAAAATTGTACTGCAATGTAACCTACGATCAGGCTCTCTTTTTTTTCGAAGCGGGAGAGCGCGAGTGCGAAAGTCGGATTTCCCTCCGAAAAAAAAAGAGCGCCTGATCGCAGGTTAACTGGAATGCGAAATTGATCACAGTGATGTATATTTTATTGTTAACAGCAACCGTAACACAAGGACAACAACTCTTCGATCGAGTAGTGAAGTAATTTGTTTTACATGTACAGTGTCGCTTTCCAGGTCACACTAGGTGATCCGTCACGAACGTTACTACACTGAACGTCATTTGAAACCTTTAATCAGTCTTTCGCAATCACTCGTGCATGAAAGGTCAACTTTAATACTTCCATTTATTTATCTGTTGCTCGAAAAGAAAGAAAAACGAAATCGTTATCGACTGGAACTCTCGCCAAACCCGGAAATAATGTAAGTTCCTTTTACTTGATATGTTTCGTTTCGTCATTTTCCTTTTTTGCGTCGACGAAGGAGACGCTTCCTAATCTTGTCGGCTAGGCGGAACGAATCGAGAAAAGTGTCGGTCTAAATCTGCGCCATCTTGAAACGTCACAATAGTATCCAGCATGCTTAGCGCGTCGTCTAGGATACAGATTATTACGTATATTGCGCGGTTTTCCAGTGACAGGTGCATAATTCACTGACCGGCCGCGCCAGGCGAACGCAGATTAATTTTACGGTGCTCGAAATTGCGCCTGTATCGTTCAAAGGAGGTACGACATGACCCCCTGTATCGGGCACATTTGCGACTAAAGATTTCGCTTTTGTGACTAAAATTTGTCTAGCTAATAAAAAAAAAACTATATTCAACAGTTTTGTGTCTTACTTGTAACTGGTAGTTGTAATTTTATCCGAAAAATCCTGCGATATTCACGTTGAATGTTGCGTGACTTAATCGTCGATTTCATGCTCCATTAACGCGGTTTCTAAGAAGTTAATCACGGGAGCACTTTTTCAGACTTTCTCAGAAATTTCTCATTCCCGGTTCCGGTATTAGTACATGTACTGAAGCGTATGATTTCAGAATCGGAGAAATAACCGAAATGAAATCAAGACAAACATACTATTTATATGTCGGAGAAATCTGAGACTTTTCGGAGCACACAGCACGGCAATAGCGTGAATTTGTTTGATGTCGGCCCGACGTTTTTGCCTGCGTGACATATCTCGCGACATAGCCCCTTTAAACAGTGGCTGAATTAATTCATGAAATTGAGGTAATAGGTCAAGACGAGGTGCCACGGGATAAGGAGACGCACTATAATCTATAATTACTACTAGTCTTACGTTGTAAATAAATCCAATCATCCATGAGATTGAACTTGCTATATCATCATCATCATCATCATCATCATCATCATCATCATCATCATCATCATCATCATCATCATCATCATCATCATCATCATCTTTATTTAAAAACACGGGATCACTTTCATTTAAAAATGCTCTTCCAGTGAGCCGTGGACTACTACATGCAATAATGATAAAACGTTTAAAAACAACCTTATCCATTATAAGCACAAACTATCCGAATAAAAATTATTTAATTTATCTAAACATAACTAATTATCATAAACCTGATATGACGTCACTAACACGTCGCCTCAGGCTTTAAACCACTTGAGAAAACTTTTTTACGTTTTGGAGCCCATTTTATAAGTCGTGCGGCTTGGCTCGTAGCCAAGGCACGACTAACAAGCACAAAAAATTAATGTTTTTGCTGCCTAGCACTCACGTTGAATGATGGTATTGAAATTTGTTTGTCATTATATGATCGAGTGCTGGAAAACTGTTACCAATACAGCCAGACGTTCGTTTCGGGGATAATGCATGTTCAATGAAGTTCATATCTGACTATCGGTTTTTATAATGTTGTTGTAAGGCAAGCCTTTGTTGTAAACCACGTCATCAACAGTTTTGCCATCACACTCGACTGATGAACCCCAAAAAATCAGTTACCGTATTTTCTCGATTAAACGGAGGCATTTATTTAAAACTCGGCCTCGCGGATCCGACGTTTATTCATAGCCCGATTTTTCGTTTTTTATTCCAACTTTCTGATTTAAAAACAAGAACGAGAGGTCTCAAAGAGACTATATAGTCAGTAGACTGTAACAAAATTTTAACCACAAATTCAATTGATGTTCTCTGACCTTGAGACTTTTATTTGTTTTTTCATACGAGCCATCAACTCGGATAAAGAAACGATGGAGCGATCCCCGGGGTGATAAAAATAACAGACTTTATGTCTTGATAAAAAAAGTCCCCTTGACAAAAAATCCAGCAAAATAGAGACTAACAAAGCATACGGAACGTATCGTTAGGTGGAATGGCTGCTGCAGTTTATTTAGCTATGTATATGTTATTTCATGGCAACAATCAGTTCAATAATAGCCAAATTTGTAATTTGTCCGATTTGCTATTAAAACCGTAACGCAGCACCTGTTCGTTAGTTGTGTCGTCACACAACGCTTATTGGTCTCCAGCGGTCTTGTATCTATGCTTGTAGCGAACGTACTGAAAAAAGGAACAAATTATAATACCTTGCTGATCTTAACTAACACTTTTCCGGCTTTTCTTAGGCAGTCTTCTTTATTTTTCAGGTTTTAACAAGAACCCATGGCTAAATCCGAAGGCGATGGCTTCTATAGCGGAAAGCTGCTTACATTGAAGGCTGACTCCACGGATGATTATGTGAAGGGTATTTATGACGAATGGGCTGAGACTTATGACAAGGTACTAAACCTAATGTAGGTCTTCATGTCATAATAAGGGCATCAGTTCTTCTGTCGCGCGGGTCGTCGTTATAGAAGAAAAAAATGGCGAATTGCCGCGCGGCAACTGGAGGCGAGGCGGAAAAGAAAAGCTGCCTTAAGGAAGCTTGGTTAGATTGAGTGTCTAGAATAGTACATTGAATTAAAGCTGTTAGTTTGTAAATGGTTTAAACCCAGGAGTTATCTGTAACGTAATCGTCCGGGTTAGTATAGTTCTGAATAAAACTGTTGATACTGAAGATGACTTCCGCTCAAGTTGTCGAAGGAGAAGAGACCAATTGTTGCTCTGGCTGCAGAATTCGAAAAGAGAAAACACAGATCCGTTCTTTTTTTTTTTTTTTTTTTGCAGCCACTTTTATCAGACTATGAAACATGACTTGTTAGTGATGGTCTGTGGTAAAAGTGTAGTGCGTGCATTATCGAAGAAAACCCCAGTAATATTTGTAACTTCATCATTAGGTTACCGGGGAAGCTGGTTACGTAGCTTACAAGACGTGCACTCCAGTATTTGACCAGGTCCTCCGAGAAACATTTGGCAGCAAGCATGCAGAGTTGAAAATTATGGACGCGGGCGCTGGGACGGGTATCGTGGGTAAAGTTCTGCACGATCTCGGTTACACCAACGTTGATGCTAATGATATCTCGCAGAAGATGTTGGACGAGGCAAAAAAGCTGAATGTGTACAAGCAGTTCTTCTGTGCACCGCTAAGTGCTGAGCCCATAGCGGGGATCGCCACAGACCAGTACGATGCTCTGATATGTGTTGGTACTCTTACATTTGGTCACGCCAAGCCTGGTTCTCTCGATGAAATTCTGCGAATCGTAAAACCAGGTAGGTGTACAGGCGTGACATCATTAGACGTAGTTTTGTGACGCAACGTGCGAGGAATCATGCATTCTGCATTCTAAGAATGACGGATTCGAACTTTTGATAACTGAGTATCATAATATCTCGCAAAGTTGACCGCCTGCACAAGTAAGGAAGAACTTTATTGAAGTGTCAGTTTGCTTAGCCCACATGGATACAGCGGGATGGTAAGACCATCGGGTCCAACCATCCAGTCCAGCACAGTTCATTCCTCAGTAATCTGACCTGCTTGAATGTAGAGCCTTTAATGTTAGTTCTAATTCAGTTTCAGTTAGGCCCTTCCGTCTTAGCCTGCGTGGCAGGCGTTCTAAGGGGAAGGGGAAGGGGGAAAATTCGGGCGCGCGAGAACGCGTCCTTCGCGTTCTCTCCTTCCCTTCCCCTTCCCCTTAAAACGCCTGCTACGCAGGCTACTTCCGTCTTAAAGGGACACTGTCCGCCGAAATAGCAAACTTTCGCTTAGCTTCTTTCCACGTTATGTCCCCAAATGCCCCCAAATATACAATTTAGTTGGACAAAAAGATTCTATAGAGCAAAACAAAAGCAGTAGTTTGAAGACAAAGTGCAGGATTGCAAGGATTGAAGTGGATTACAGTTCATCAAATTTAATTTAATGACAGGCGGTCAAGAAATCAAACTTGCCATTCGAAAGAAAATTTTGACTTTTCTAACCGTTATTTTTTCTGTCTAGTTCATGATATTTCTTTGCTTCTATCACCTTTGGTGATGGTTTCTTCCAGTTTTAAGATAATAAAGTAAGCTTAAAGTACGCTCCTGGCCATAATCATGAAAACACGATATTTCAACCGGGACTGTGTCCCTTTAACGTAAACGTCCTTATAACCACGATGCCTAATGTGGACAATTTCGAAACTGACAGTAAAGCGTTTCCGTCTGGTCGTGGCGGCTGGGGAAATACAGTATTTATTTTATGCCTCGTTTTGTTTTAAGGTGGTATTATCGGGTTTACTATTCCAAAAGACGTCTACAACGACACCTGTCAAACCGACCACTACAAAGAAACAAACAAGTTTGGCTACCGCGAAAAGATGAATGAGATGGAGAAGGAAAAGAAATGGAAGCTTCTACGATGCGACTTACTTGATTATCACACTACACTGAAGGATACATTGCGAGCAAAGTGTTACTCTTTTATGTACCAAGTGCTATGAATAAAATGTGAACATTTTCGTGCTTCTGTAATACCTCTGTTTATTTGTATTAAAATGGCTTTCTCTGTTCGAAACATTCTGAACTGGGAAGGGATTAGGAAACGGGACTAAACTGGGGTGAGGTATTTAGGTTAGCCTGTGAACACGCGCCTTTTTGGGGGTATTGGGTTAAAAAGGTGAAGCTAAAATCAAAGGCTCCTAAGAGCCAACTCGTGAATATGGAACGCTTTTTTTATTCTGAGTGGATGGCGGACCGGGAGTCATTTGTAAAAGTTCAAATAAAGCACAATTTTTTTCGAAAACGATGAAAACATCTTAGGGTGCATTAATATGCATTGTGTGAAACGAGACAATTTGTTAACGTACATGTAATGCGCAATTTGTTCAATTCACTTATGTCCAGAAACTCGGACCTTGGGCACTTCATGTTACACACAATTATTTGTAATTTCCATATGACTTCATATTTGACATAATTGCTTGTGTTTAGGTGAGAATTAGGTCTAGGCGACACTTCATGATGTCTATCATAAAGAGCATGAATCTCATTAGCTGCATTTCTGGACATACAATTTGTTGTGACCTTTGATTCAGGCGTAGAGAACCCACACGCTTATAATATTTGTAAAGTGAATACGCTTATTTGTAAACTGCAAATGGAATTAAAATTGGCTGATGTTTTCTCCGTTGCGCAGCCAAGTGGAATGGTCGTCGTTGTGAGATGCATCTTGCGACACGCTGTCAAAATGTAAATATAAAGTAATAACAAACAGTGAAAGGCAAAACGATAATGAGAACCTCGTGACAGCATTAAAATAAACAGCAGTGAGAGGCGAAGAAGCATGTGTAATATTGTAACGGTCAAAGCTACGCGAAAATATCGTTTTGTATCGCAAAATGCATCTCAAATCCATTTGGTTCCCCAAAAAAGTTAAGATTCAAGAAAACAACAGGCAATTGAACATCTACCATTTTAATTCCGCAAACTGAAAAAATGTAAGGTTGGCTCTACGTAGACCCTCCCCTCCCCTCCCCTCTTCTAGGCGTTTTGTTCCACCGACCACCCCCTCCCCCTGGCGTCCAACTCCCCACCCTCCAACGCCGTTCCCACGGTAAGGCAGTCTCTACGTTTAACAAATGGCCCTAAGGTTCATTTCTTTTCAAGACAGCACTGCGGTTAGCAAGACCGTATCAGACATGATGAGCGCTCAAAACTAGAAGGCAGACGCGGACAGGTGTTTCGCCCGGCCTTATATTGGGCTTGTAAGCGCGTTGAAGCTGAAACACAACGAGACTCGGTGTCACCTCACCTGTCTCAAATATGTTGCTGGTCATTCTAAGCGGCTCGTCCTTATTGGAGCTCAGTCTTCCGCGTCTGCTTTCTAGTTTTGAGCGCCAATCATCAGTACCGCGGTGCTGTGTTGAAAAGAACTGCTGTGCCTTAGGGCAATTTGTTTCACCTTCGTCGCGTGTGAGCATTTCCTGCATATTAGTCATTTCCATCATCTTCTGACTTAACATGGCTGCGTTTCTTTCAAATAAAGGATCCGACATCTGTAGCGTAACAAAATGAGGGAAGATTGTGAGGGAAAACCTAACGAAAACCTATAATGACGTTTTTCCTAATATAAACATAGCTGTTTAGTTGTATTAGTTAATCATTAACCATTCATGTATATATTTTTTTTTTAAATTCAAATTTAGGAGCAGTTATAGTAGTATTTTCCTTCACTATAACCGTGGCCGTGAGAAAGGCAAATTTTGTTGGCCGAAATGTTGGCCTCTAAATAAATCAGCTCATCGCCGTAGAGCCAACCTTAGTTGCATTCAGCATCCAGTCTTGACCCGTTTGCCATAACTCGTTCAGCGCTTTGCTTATTGACAAGTTAGAAAGTGACGGAATTTTCAAACGTGACCAGATCGTGACGTTCAATGAACAACGCTGAGTGATCGGCTTCTCAGAAAATCAGCTGGTTGCTTGCGTGACGTGACGGACGGTTTATTAGACGAGTTTCAATTTTTTTTTTCATTTCCAGATCAAGATTAGTCAGGTAAGGCTGCTTGAAATCCCAAAACGTAAATCAAGTATTTACAAAATAACAGTTTTATGGTATACTGTTCGTTTACCCGCTCGAGTATTACGGTACTACACGTACTTTTCACAACCTCGTTCCCAGGGTCTTTTATCCACCCACCCCTCATATGAAGCGATGGAAGAAGAGGAGCCAGGAGCGAGGTTCGAAATTTTGATCGAATTGAGCTCGTTGTTGTCGCTTGGTGAGTCCTTGGTGGCTAAATTTCGTTAGAGGAGAAAGAAGAAAGAAAATCTGCTGGGTTTCTATTCCTCAGAGGTTAGCTTGGGATACATGTACAGTTGCTGTCGGTGAAGCAACTGTCCCTTTCGTAAACGGTCGATGCTATTTTAGCGACACTTAGAAAAATTTTCACCAATTTTAGAATTATTTTTTTCTATCAGAAAAAGAAAAATGCAATTAATTACCTAGAATCGAACCCGGAACTTCTGCATGCTAACATCTCTCTTTTACCATCGCACTAAGCCACTGGGTTGGTCCGGCAAACCCAAGAAAAATTTAATTATATCAATAACGTGTCACCCTAACCCTAAATCTTACCTAACCGCCAATCTAGCTTAGATCTAATAATCGCTTTACCTAGGCCCAATTTTATCTAATAATGATAGGCTAATTTCGTCCCAATCCAGGCATAAACAAGAGAGAACTATCATCGACCATTACAAAAGGCTTGGTTACTAATGAATGCTAACGATGGCATCGACCGTTAAACACGAAGTTCCGGTATAAAAAGCTTAGCTCCTCCCCCATTTCACACCTTTTGGGTGAGAAAACAAGATCAAGGCGTCTTTCAGTCACAAAATGTGATTGACTTGCGCGTCCTTTAAGTATAATTTGCTTCAAAAATCTAATAAAACCAAGATTTTACCTAAGCAAGAAAATAAATAGAAGTTCATAAAGACTTCTGATATAACTTTCATAAAGTATTTCCAAATTGTGTTAGCAATGGTCTTAGTAATGATGCAAGTTTTTTGTCAGTTGTTTATGAAAAATTTTCACATGCAAACATTTTTTTATATGCGGCACTTGCTGCAAACAATTTTTTTGTGTCTCCGTCCAACTGCCATACTTTCAGCAAACAATTTTTTCTTTATTTTTTGCTTGCATACAATTTATTTCAGTGTTTATAGGCTCTGCAAACAATTTATTTCAAAATTTTCCAACCCTCCCCCCACCCCGTCAAAAAATTAATGGTCTTTCCCTAATGATTATTTCAGTGAACCCTTTGTTTACCTTAAGTTTCTTCAATTTTCCAAAGCAAGTCAATGCGGAGTTTGCAGTCGGATGTTTTCAAATGCAAATACTAATAATTATAGAGGGACTTGAGTAAACGCGGCTTTTGTCGTTTTTTTTAAATATATTACAATTTTTATTGGGCCGATAGCCATGATTATACACTGAAGAACCATAAAGCGGCCATTTGAGTCAGTTTGTTCATTTGGTCGACCGGTTGAACTATTTCAGTCATGAGCCAGAGGGGATTATTTTAACTTGCTGTGACATTCTGAGATCGGTTGAGCCATCATAACCAGTTTACTTATTGGAGCTTGTTTGTTCATTTGGACCGGATGGACTATTTGAGTCAGCTGAGTCATTTGGTGCCAGATGGATTTCTCTAACAGATTGAGACATTGGTTGAGCCATTTAATTTAAGCTGGTTTGCTCACTTGAGTTAGTTAGCCCATTTGGACCGGTAAGAATACAGTGAGAATATTCGAGCTAGCTGAATAATTTGAAGCAAATAGATTTATCTAACCGGTTGGGACACTAAGTCAGTTGAGCCATTACAGCCATTTGATTCAGGGAGTTGGTTGTCCATTTGGACCGGTTGGACTATTTGAGCCAGAGAGATTATTTTAACTAGTTGAGACATTAATACCGGTTGAGCTGGTTTGCTCATTTGGGTTGGTTTGTCCATTTGGACTGGTTGCACCTTTTAAGCCAGTTGAAAATGGCTTGCAACATAAAAATATAGCCGGCAGTTTATTTTCAAGTTCTCGGCTCTTGTGTCTTAACACCCTGCGAGCAGTGGATTCTTCTACGCCGAGCTACGCCGAACGTGGGAGAAACCACTGTGAAGGTCGAAAATTTTTATTACTTTGTCAAGTTTGGCAGAAGATTATTAACACTGTATACAATACAACGATCTTTTCTATCGAAAGTTAACGAGAAGATGGGTTTTAAATCTGTTTTTGTTTGTTTGAACGGTTTGCTTCATCGAGCTGTGCTATGCGCGCGCTAACCACGCTATCATAATTTGCAAAAACTTTGGGACTAAAAACTCGGCAAGTTTGCGTTATTTACTCAGTTTTTCGACGTTTGTAACTTTGAAAAAACTTTAAAAAGATGTTCTATCGAATTTGTTTCTTTTTCAACGATCAATTTATTTCGTGAAAAGTCGGCGTCTGAGTCGAAACAGATAATGGCTGCGGTCACATCTGGGCTACTAACTATAGTTAAGGGGATAACTACAGTTATCTATTTTGGTAATGTGACCGCTTCTCTGTTTGCTCTAACTGTAGTTAAAAAATTTACGCCTCGGTGATCCAAACCAATACAGACTAACTATAGTTATACCCAAGCAGGGTTCATGGGTTAGGCCCCGACCACACTAATGCGTCTTCAAAAGTCTCCGTTTTCATCTCGAAGAAAACGAAGCAAAATATTTTCGCCCATACTAGCGTTTTCGCATCGTTTTTACCTGTCCACACTAAAACGGTCGAAAACGATGAAAACGACTGGGACCGGGGATTGCGCATGTGTTAAAGGTAATAAATGCTCTGATTTGGACTGGAACCGATGGCATGTGACGCTCTCAGTACGTCATCGTTTTCAAAAGTCTCCGTTTTCACCTGTCCACACTAGAGATTTTACGTCACCATTTTCAAACGTCTCCGTTTTAACCTGTCCACACTAGAAACGAAGCGTTTTCAAAACGATGCGTTTTCAAAAGTCTCCACTTTTGAAACCGTTTTCGAAAGCCTCCGTCTGGTCAGCGTTTTCGGGCGTTTTAGTGTGGATGATAGGTGAAAACGCATCAAAATGTATGCGTTTTCAAACGAAAACGCATTAGGCCCCGTCCACACTAATCCGTTTTCAAACGAAAACGGAGCTGTTTTGCTCCGTTTTCAAAAAGATTTGCGTCCACACTTATCGTTTTCGTATCGTTTTCGCCCGTCCACATTACAACGCCGTATTCATTTTGAAAACGCTTTGATACCCTCAGTTCGCATGCCCAAATGAACTCTACGCATGCGCATTTCAATATATCGGCCCGCGAAATTGGCGCCATTCTTGATTCTTTGTTGTTGAGTGTTGTTGTGATTTACAATTCTTCGATATTTTCCTTCTAAACCCGCCAAAAACCTTCGAGGTTTTGGCGGGCTTCGAGAGAGTCGTTTTATCTTCGTTTTTCCCGAAGCTGCCAAAATCAGAAGCCTTAAAATATCTTGTTTCCTTCTTGTATAATCTAAGTGGCGCCTCAGCTGGGTTAAATGCGCTTGCAAGAGCGTCAAAAGACCGGAAATCATTCCGATCAAGATAGAAGCCACATGGTAGCGTCTGTCCGCCATAGGCTTTTACACAAGTTGCTCGGCAACTTTTTGGCAACTTTTGGCCTTTCGAGCAACTTTTGAGCAACTTATGGTTTCGAGCATTTTTTCGGCAACTTATGGTCTTTCGACGAAAGACCATAAGTTGCCGAAAAAATGCTCGGCTGGGATTGGTTCACTGGGAATCGGGAAAAAAGCGTCGAAATGGGAATGGGACGGTTGTCTTTAAACATGCCCAGTCAATGCTCAACTGGTCTTTAATAACTAGTCTAACTAATTCCCTTAGTTTTGCACACATCAGAAAACTGTTAGAAGTGCCTATTTAACGCCAATTCTACGATAGGAAAATCAGAACATTTTATTTTTCCCTCGTCTTGCGGTCAACGATATTTGTGTTCAGCGGTGCAATCAAGCCAAAAACGCTGAGCATGCGTATTTACATGTATTTACATGGACATTCTCGTCCACAGAGCCCTCGTTTCGTTTGACGCAATTTAAAAAAACCCGTGGAGCTCTGGGGACGAGAATGGATGTCGGAATCCCCCCTGCAGGCGACAGGAATGTGACGTGGCAGGAGAATATTTAACTATTATAGCGCGAAAGCGGGTGTGATATCGCCTAATTCTTAGCCGACGAGGCCGTAGGCCTCGTCGGCTAAAATTAAGCGATATCACGCAAGCTATAGTTTTATAATTCAACACATTGATAACAAAGCACAGTTTGAAGAAAAAATATCGAGGTCGGTCCGTCATTTTTGCATTCTCTTGTCAAAATGCGAAATTTACATTCATCGTTGGATATACGTCATGTAGACATAGCGTATATCGATAACTTTTTAACCATATTTGGGCATGTGTTGAATTATAACACCTGGTATGCGGATGTGAATAGAAAAGAACTGGTATGAAAAACACTGGGATTTTTCCTGAATTCCGCCAGTGGGAATGGGATTCGGACGCTGGGAAATGGGATTTGCAAAAAAAATTGGGCTGGGAAATGGGATTGGTACCCCTCCTTCAGGACCCTCTCGAGTGGTCTGGCTATCTTGATGACTTAACCGTTTTGAGATAGCATCGTTTTCTCTGATTATAGTTTGTTCTCGCTCCCTTCGAGGAATCACTTGATATTTCATTCTCGGTGTTCTAGCAGCATCACCGTGACATTCTTTCAAGAAAATTGGCAGGTAATAAAATATGATTCAGTTGTAAAACTTGACAATTTGTAAGAAAAGATGCGAGACGAAATCGAAGCGTAGTAAATCATGTTAAGTCTCGAAGTTTTAAGATTAGAATTTGAAGTTAATAATAATTAACACCTATGATGTCAGCATGAAAAGCTTTCTTAAGAAATCCCGTGGCGTATTTTATTCTTATATCGCATTAGCGTCATTAGCCGCTGCACGATATTTCAAAATGGCCGAACCCCCGTGAAATCACCGTACATTTAAAATCGCAGCCAAACTCGCCCGATACAGTGAAACCCCGAGATAACGAAGTGCCAAGGGACTGGGGAAATGTGTTTTGTTTATAACGAGCGCCGAAATGGCTTCGCGCAGTGTTTATTATTGCATCTAATCCCTGTGGGAGGTTTAGGCCCCTAGAGAATACTCCCTCGTATTTTAAAGCAGCGTCATTTGATTTCCATTCCCGCACAACGAAGGCAGTTTCTTTTCGCTTCAAATGCCGTGTTTTCCTTCGCCGTCGCTGAGCCCTTTCCCTTTCGTTTTGCCGATAACCGGGCACAATAACATCTCTAACAGTTGGTGGCCTACTGGTAGTGGTTGCATACAAGAGATAGGTTAGACCTTGCCTAGTTCCTTTACGGCTTTCTCCCAGTCCTTCACGGTCAATTCGTTTCGTCGCTAGCACCACGTGACCCGAAACGGATCGACCGAAACGGATCGACCGCGGCGAAATAAAGAGGTCTAGGAACTAGGCAAGGTTAGACCATCGCTGGAATCATATCAAGTCTAACAGTTGATTGCGGTAATCAATCAATCAATTAAAAAGTCATTGTCCATAGTACTCTGACCTGCTTGTATATATGTAGAGCCTGATGACTGGCGCAAGCTTGTTGTATATCATTGTTGTACTGGGTACTGGGACGAATCTAGGTCTTTATTGTTCTTAGCGTTTACTTTTTATTTGGAAACGGAAATGTTTTTTATATCGCTTAGGCCATTCCGTCTTAAACGTAAGGCTGCCTAAACACGCTGCCCAATGTGGATAGTTTCGAAAACGACTAATAATTCCATTTATTATTATTCATCTCTGATTCCGGAATATGGTCAATTGAACACGCTCTTAATTAAAGTATGGGGTAGGAGCCAAGAGGGGCATACATGTAATTTAAACCCCCCCCCCCCCCCCCCCCCAAAAAAAAAAAAAAAACCTATGGCACAAAAATGATTATTAAAATAAAACATTTGCAAAAATATATATATTTTATTTTTTTTAAATATAAAGTACTTGTATATATTTCTATCTCTGGCTGTTCCTCTAACAATCTGTTATATGCCAAAGCTTAGACAGCTGACATTATTACAAAATAAATTATTATCGATGCAAATACTTGGTGGAAACTAAGATACAATACATACATTAACCTTAAACTTACATGATATTAAATACAGTGCTGTATCACAAGAACAACCCTGCCAGAATATCACTCCCAAATTAAAGGAAATATGTCCACCCAACCCTGCAAAAAAATCCACAAAATCATGAATTTTAATTAAACCCCAAGAACCTTGGAAAACTCTTTAGGTTTTACAAAGTTTACCTGGACACCTTCCCATCCAATCCTCAAACAAAAAAGGTGATATGACCATTAATTTGTGCAGTACACCTACAGTGCCACGCAAATGTACATGTAAGTTGACAGTCTCTACTCGATCCTCGAAACTCAAATCCTCACGTCTCGATTGAGTCGAGTTTTGTTATGCGAGAACTGAGGATTGCAAAATAGAGAAACAAGGAGTTCTCGAATATGCTAACTCTTAGTAAAAAAATTTAGAGAAAATGATTATTTTATTTCTCAAAGAAAGAAAAATAGCCATTTACTTTGAAGGTAGCTGAACACCGTCCTGTGATTTTGACTTTGATATTGTCCTTGGTAAATTAAAATAGTTCACGAAACGAAAAAAAATACATGGACATGTACCACCGGTCAGGTGTTAATAACAGAATATTGCTACATGTAGTAAAAGAAACCATTTCCTGTAAATTTGATGACACCATTCTTTGAAATACTTTATTTGGAATTTTTATAGAGAAAGTAAAATTTTGGCTGGGCAATTTAAGCTGAAACTGTTAACATGTGAATGCAAGTCAGGATGTTAAAAAAAATTGCATCGCTTCTGTCAACGCAAGAAACTATCATATTTGATTTCATTGCTACAATAATTGAGAAATAGCGCTTATAGCAACCAACTTTGGCCTTTCTCCTCTTCTATTTCTCCTTCTTCCTTTTTTAGTCATATGATACTATTCCCATCATTGATAATCATTGTTTCAGCACTGCAATAGTTGCTTACTGTTGGAAGAAAATGAGGACGCTGAAGTTCGAAGATGAACACTTTAATTACAAAAAAGCAACATGGTGGAAGCATGTTATATACACAGTGTGCAATGCATCATGATGCAGGTGGTGCCTACATCACTGGAAGTACCAAATACACTGGAAGTGCATAGTGCTTTAAGCTCACTATCACTACAAGCATGTTTTATTCTTGACTTAAAGTCAGGTCTATCCCTGGGGGGGTACTCCCATATATGAGCTATATAGGTTTGTGCCGCTGTGAAGGGTATGGTTTTCAGGCAGTTTAGTCTGGGAGGGTATAGAAATCAGAGATTTTTGGTCTAGAATAGGGTACCACTTTCTGCAAAACTGATCAGATGCATGAAGAATTTAGTCTAGACAAGGTTTACCAGTAAATGGCATCTTAGACAGTGATAATGAACAAGTTTCTGGAAAATAGTGAGTCTGGAATAGGTCTAGGATACGGTAGGGTTTTTCGGTGTTTAGTCTAGAATAGGGATGCAAAATAAAGCTAAAATGGTCTAGTATAGGTCAAGGGTCTCAGAGTCCCAGCGGCACTCCCCCACCCAAACAGTTGCTGTCTACCTAACCCCCCCTTCCCTCCGGAGGTCTATCACCTTAAAGGGACACTGTCACTGGTTGACATGCGCCGGTTGTCGTCCGATCACCGAATTTAAGCCCTGTCGGGTGAGGTTAGTACTCGGATGGGTGACCACCTGGAAAGGGAAAAGTTAACGCCCGGCATAGATTGGGGGTGGACACCTTATTGAGACTTATATAACGGAGTAACTGATTAGCTTTCAGTTGAGGTTAGGGTCAGCAGTTCATATAGTTAAATTTAGGACTAAGCAGCCCAAGAAGCTAGGTGGCACAGTGGAACGGTAGGCTATGTAAGCCTAAGCCTAGCTCAGGTCACAGGTTTAGTCCTGAGGGGTGACTTTAGATTTTCTTTTTCACACTTAAAAATTTATTGAAAATAAAATTCTAAGTGTCGACATTAGGTTATATAAGTCTCAATGAGGTGTGCGACCCCCAATCTACGCCCGTGGTAAAATGTCACCCACCTGGGAATACCTTCCTGCACCGCGTGTCGTATGCTTGTCATTTTTCTTTCCTTTACTCCCTTTCATTTTTCATTTTTTTGGTTCCATCAAGGAGCCACTCGTCCTGAGGAGGGAAAACTGAAGCCAAAGTCATGAAAACGATATTCCAACGACAACAAATGGGCGACGAAGTCGCTGTCACTGGAAGCTTCATAGCCGGCATCGAATTTAGCCTGAAGCCACGACCTAAATATCCGATTTTCAAAATATATTCGTTTGTGGTTTCTAGACCACGCTATCTTATATTCTGCTTGATCCTCAAACTTTCTCTTCCGTCCTGAATTGGTTCTTTTCCCTCCACCACCGCCGCCACTGGTTGACGCCATTTTGACGGTTCAACTTAAAAAATTCAGGCTGAACTTTTCAAGTTTCGATTCAAAAAAACTCGCGCATGCGCCCTCATGACAGTGTCCCTTTAAGGGAGCGATGTATTTGGAACAGGTAAACTGGGAAACGTGTTTTGGACAGAAAGCAAGAATGCAGGAAACATATGTTTCTGAGCAGTACTTTCCTGTAAAGCTTTTTGTATCTTCATATTTTAGCATAATGAATTATTTCCTGGAGCTTCCATCAAACTTGAATTACATCTCTTCAAGAAAAGTTTAATTACACAGAAGAACATTTCGCTATCTCAATCGACTGGTAATCTCAAGCAACCGTTAGGATGGTACGAGAAAGTTTGTCATCTCCTCTAACGTAAGCTTAAGTCGAAAGAAAGAGTCCATCTGCTGCACATTATATCAAAATGGCGTCAAATACTAGCTTCCATCCAGCTGACGTCAATTCTAAACTACTTAAACACACAGCTTAAACCCGTTTGTTTTGTGGTTCATTCCCAAGACACGATAAACTAGCTCCTTACTTACCCAGCCATATCCACCAGCGGGTGCAGCCCCAAAGCCTGGATAACTGCCATTCCTTTATAGTCCAAACTACAAGCGGAAAATGTAAGAATCTTCAATCAGGACGGAACCATGCAGCCTGGCCTTACAACAACATCCCTCTCTGCCTTGCGTTACCAGTTACAATGAACACCGCTGCCACAGGGAGCCCAAACGCTTTATCGGCTGTAACATAATCATTTAATAAAATATTGTTATTTACCTGTTTTCCTGTGTCTTTTTGAGTCGTTTTGGAAGGGATTTGAATCAGAGCGAAGACGGTTGATTTTGCACGTTTCAAATATTATCTTGTCTGCCGCTTATTATTATTAACTGGAGCTCCCTTTATTATTAACTATTAACTCTCTTCGGGGGAGAATCTCGGGTTTCAATTTAACGGCCACGAGAAGAGAGTGAAACTCACTGAGAGCGTTCGTACAATCTGTGACTACAGTTGAGATGACCAGTCTCGCGCGAGGACATGCGCGAGGAAACACGAGCCAACGGCCGGCAGCCTTTGACTACAATTTTTAGGACAAGCGATTTCCGCTCAAATCAAGGTCCAGTGCCGGGCAATTTTAATGTTGTTTACTGGTGAGTCAAATAATCTTTCCATTTTGTTTTGCTCGGTTCTTTGCCAGTTAAGAACACAAATTCATGTGGACAACCAGAACATATTTTAGCCAAGGGATCGCTCAGCTTTTGGTTCCGGCCGTGATTATAGAAAATAAATCAGTGAATAAATATTTCTCCATTTGCCGTGTATTTATAACGAGCAATCTAGATCAAACACTGATACACGAGCGGCAGATTTATCTCGCGTCAAGACCGTGTATTCCGCGTGGAATGTTCTATTCTATATTTCCGACATATGCGGCTGTCAAATGAAAACAAAAGCGTCTGTCATGAGAACAATAAAACCACTTTGATGAAGGACATGCTCACAAGTATAAAATCACTTCCGGTCAAGTCAAGTGTAGTTACAGATCGGACGAAAAGCCGCATCTAAAAACAACCCAAAACTATGCAGGAAAACGGGCGTCCCAACAAACAAATCATGCCTCACATGATTATTCACCCTTTAATTAATCGAGGTGTGAAGTTCTAGCCGAAATTGGTCAGTAACAAGAGAATTATGCTTCAAAATAAAACTGCCCTCATTTTAGTTTCATCCCTTGCTCTCTTTCTCTCTTTCTGGAGAATTAATAGTTAATAATAATGGGAACTTGAGTTAATAATAATGGAAACTTGAGACATAATAGGCGCGTCGTATTTACGAAGCGGCAGACAAGATAATATTTGAAACGTGCAAGGTCAGCCGTATTCGCTCTGATTCAAATCCCTTCCAAAACGGCTCAAAAAGACACAGGAAAACAGGTAAATAACAATATTTTATTAAATGATTATGTTACAGCCGATAAAGCGTTTGGGCGCCCTGTGCCGCTGCCCGCGCCGTTGACTGACTGGTTGACATGACTGAGTGACTTGACGGACGGTTTAAGCTGGTTAATATAACGTTAATTAGGGTATCCAGACGCCGTTTCAGAAGGAAGGCAGAAAGTTTTTTTCCTTTCCAACCCAAGATCAGTCAGGTAAGGCTGCTTAAAATCCCAAAACTTCAATCAAGCATTAACAAAATAACAGTTTTATGGTGTACGGTTCGTTTACCCGCACAGCAAACGCTAGTCACGAGTCATCTGGATCGAATGCAGTCGAACTAAAATCTCGTACTTTGTTGTCGCTTAGCGGATAAATTTTGTTAGAGAAGAAGAAGAAGAAAGAAAACCTCTGGGAGTCAGGGTTTAGCAAATGGGAAATGTCTGGGTTTCTGTTCCTCAGAGAAGGTTAGCTCGCGATACATGTGCCCCCGGAGTTTTTATTTGCATTTTTTAAACGCAGTGGCTATTCGTACGGCACCCGTACGCGGACTTCAATTTGCTATTCGTACGGGAGTCCAAAACTTTCGTCAATTTTCGATGTTATTCTTCACTTTTGTTGATCCACAATGTTAAATGGGCTAGACTTTACAATACCCGGCCACTTCGTTACATATCATTGAATAAGAGTGGATTCTTTTGTTTCCATTTGGCTAGTTCTAACAAAGATTTAGGGATATGTAAATAAGTGGCCGGGTATTGTAAAGTCGCTCCGCAAATACATAGAAAATCAATGAAATATTCCCGTACGAATAGCAAATCGAAGTTGGCTGTACGGGAGTATTCTTTGACGCGAAAAATTTCTAAGTGTCACGAAATGAGTCGCTCGCGTAGTATACAGAGACTCAGCAAATTAGTCTGAGCCAAATCAACGCTTACCAGAAGCGCTTCGTAAAACTAATGAACATTTAACATTGTGGATCAACAAAAGTGAAGAATAACATGGAAAATTGACGAAAGTTTTGGACTCCCGTACAAATTAGCAAATCGAAGTTGGCCGTACGGGAGTATTCTTTGACGCGAAAAATTTCTGTCACGAAATGAGTCACTCGCGTGGTATACAGAGACTCGGCAAATTTACCTGAGCCAAATCAATATCGCTTACCAGAAGCGCTTCGTAAAACTAAACGAACTTATAACATCGTGGATCAACAAAAGTGAAGAATAACATCGAAAATTGACGAAAGTTTTGTTTTGTACTCCCGTACGAATAGCAAATCGAAGTCCGCGCATGGGTGCCGTACGAATAGCCACTGCGTTTTTTAAAATACATGGGATACCCTGTACAGCCAGCAGGACACTCCATGAATATCTTTTCCACTGACAAATCACCCTGATTTCATCTTGATTTTATCCCATAATTTGGTAAGGAAGAATATAACGTGTATATAGGTTTATTAGTTTATCGTAAATTATGCTCACGCGTATTTACTATCGGGACACTATCACTATCGAGAATTTCGCAACATACCGAGCTAGGAATACGACAATAAAATATGAAACGTTCAAACCGAGTGAGCTAGGAATAAAAACCCCAGCTTGTTTGAATATTGTAAGATATTGTAAGATATAATTTTGTAAGAAAAACACTATGATGTCGAAATCACGGTATACACTGGACTTCACCCCCCCCCCCCCCCCCCCCCTGCAACCATGCAACGTGTCGCAATAAATAATCTAAATACTATTTTTAGCTTAAGAGATCAAAGCTGTCCTAAATCACTAAATGCTCTAATCGCCAAATTTGCAATTTGTCTCATTTGCTAAACCGTCACGCAACTCTGTTCGTTATACAGTTAAACCACTCTCGGGAAATAGAGCATGTAATGTGGCAAAAATTGTACTAGAATAATGTATATTATATTTTATTGTTAACAGCAGTCATAACACAAAATGTGATCAGTTAAGTAACAAGCACAAACATGTTTTTGCTGCCTAGCACTCACGTTGAATGATAATATTGAAATTTGTTTGTTATTATATGATCGAGTGCTGAAAAACTGTTAACAATACAGTCAGAGAGACCCTGACCCTGTTTAAGACAAAAATCCCTGATTTTCCTACCCTGTTAAAGACAGATTTTTCAGTTTAGTTCGTAGAACATACGCACAGGCTGTTTATCGTCCAAGAAAAGACACCCTGTTTAAGACAACAATTGATAATATCGATACCCTGATTAAGACAAAAAATGATATTAAAAATCGATACCCTGTTTGAGACAAAAATCTCAAAAAACATACCCTGGCTGGCCGCACGTCCCCATTAAGCCCTTATAAGGGAGTACCCCCTCCGCCCGGGCGTTCGTTTCGGGGATAATGCATGTTCAATGAAGTTCACGCCTGGCTATAAGGCAAGTCGTTGTTGTAAACAGTTTTGCCATCACATTCGATATGAACCCCAACAAATCAGTTTCCTCGGAGCCGGCGTTTATTCATAGCCCGGCCTTTATTAATTAAGGGTAATTTTTTTTTATCAAAATTCATGATGACAGTTTTCGTTTTTTATTCCAACTTTCTGATTTAAAAACCAAGAACGAGAGGTCTCAAAGAGACTATATAGTCAGTAAACTGTAACAAAATTTTAACCACAAATTCAAATGATGTTCCCTGACCTTGAGACTTTTATTTGTCTTTTCATACGAGCCATCAACTCGGACAAAGAAACGATAGATCATGGAGCGATCTCCGGGGTGATAAAAATAACAAACTTTATATTTTGATAAAAAAAGTCCCCTTGACAAAAAAATCCAGCAAAATAGAGACTACACAGTGTCATTAACCATTAATAAAATAGTTTTCACTAAAACAAAGCATACGGAACGTATCATTAGGTGGAATGGCTGCTGCAGTTTATTTAACTACGCATACGTTCTTTCATGGCAACAATCACTTCAATAATAGCCAAATTTGTAATTTGTCCGATTTGCTATTAAGTAATGCCCCACCTAAGAACGATAGCAAACTTCATTGTTCTGCGGCATTGGCTCTTTCCCACATAGAATATCTTTGATTTCAAGAATAGAGGAGGAGCTGATGGTTAATAATTATATTTCATTATCAAAATAAAGAAAATCCATTTGCGTCAGATAAATTTTAGGAAATGTTCGTGCTTAACCAATCAAAATAGCAGAAGACAATAGTTAATAATTTTGCTTCTTTGATGAAGTTCCCCTTGTGCGATTGGGTCTCATATTACTTGAAACCTTGAAACAAAATAGACAAAATGCACCTTGAACCTTAACTTTTTAGCGGTTTTTGAGTCTAGGCCAATGAGATCACTAGTTGTAACAATGAAAAAAGTTGACATTCCATCATGCATTGCCGTTCAGCGCTATCCTTCTTATGCGGATCGCTACTTAAAACCGTAACGCAACACCTGTTCGTTACTTGTGTCGTCACACAACGCTTATTGGTCTCCAGCGGTCTCGTATCATTAATATGCTTGTAGCGAACGTACTGAAAAAAGGAACAAATTATAATACCTTGCTGATCTTGAGTAACACTTTTCCAGCTTTTCTTATGCAGTCTTCTTAATTTTTCAGGTTTTAACAAGAACCCATGGCTAAATCCGAAGGCGATGGCTTCTATACCGGAAAGCTGCTTACATTGAATGCTAACTCCACGGATGATTATGTGAAGAGTATTTATGACGAATGGGCTGAGACTTATGACAAGGTACTAAACCTAATGTAGGTCTTCATATCATAATACGGGCATCAGTTCTTCTGTCGCGCGGGTCGTCGTTATGGGAGAAAAAAAATGGCGAATTATCCGCGCGGCAACTGGAGGCGAGGCGGAAAAGAAAAGCTTTCTTGAGGAAGCTTAGTTAGATTGAGTGTCTAGAATAGTGTATTGAATTAAAGCTGTTAGTTTGTAAATGGTTTTAACCCAGGAGTTATCTGTAACGTAATCGTCCGGGTTAGTATAGTTCTGAATAAAACTGTTGATACTGAAGATGACTTTCGCTCAAGTTGTCGAAGGAGAAAAGACCAGTTAACTGTTGCTCTGGCTGCAGAATTCGACAAGACAAAACACAGATCGGTTCTTTTTTTTGCAGCCACTTTTATCACACTATGAAACATGACTTGTTAGTGATGGTCTGTGGTAACAGTGTAATGCGTGCATTATCGAAGAATACCCCCAGTAATATTTGTAACTTCATCATTAGGTTACCGGGGAAGCTGGTTACGTAGCTTACAAGACGTGCACTCCACTATTTGACCAGGTCCTCCGAGAAACATTTGACAACAAGCATGCAGAGCTGAGAATCCTGGACGCGGGCGCTGGGACGGGTATCGTGGGTAAAGTTCTGCAGGATCTTGGTTACACCAATCTTGATGCTTTGGATATCTCGCAGAAGATGTTGGACGAGGCAAAAAAGCTGAATGTGTACAAGCAGTTCTTCTGTGCGCCGCTAAGTGCTGAGCCCATAGCGGGGATCGCGACAGACCAGTACGATGCTCTGATATGTGTTGGTACGCTTACAGTTGGTCACGTCAAGCCTCTTGCTCTCGATGAAATTCTGCGAATCGTAAAACCAGGTAAGGAGTTGTACCAATATGTACAGGCGTGACATCATTGGACTTTGTGTTATCACTGACTAGTCCCCAGTCGTTACCCCCTTCAGTCGCACTTATCTCGTTCCGCGTCTATCCCCACGCGCGCCCGCTCCCTCGTCTTGCCTAGAAAGATGACTGGGGAAAAGTCAGGTGTTGTCACGCAATGTCACAGGGCACCCACACAAACTGTGTGACCGTTGTTCATATTTTTAAATCTAGAGGAAATGTATGGGAATATCGAAAAGGTTCACTTAAACAAATCAAATAAACAAATCCGTTTGCAAATACGCAAAGCGCCAAAAGCGTCTGAAGCGTGGATACCTGCGCGCAAAGCGCGCGAGCCTCACACGCCCCGTAGGGCGTGTGAGGCGAGAAAAAAAAACGTCTCTCTCTCCCCAGTCCCACTCTCCATAATCACACTCGCTCCAGATCTTTCGTTCAAAGACCGCGCGCATTCGTATGACCAACGCAAAAAATACGACTGTTTTGCAGTCTATCTGCATTCTTAGAATGACGGATTCGAACCTCTGATAACTGAGCATCATAATATCTCGCAAAGTTGATCGCCTGTACAGTAGTTGCATACAAGCGGATGGTAAGACCATCCAGTCCAGCACAGTTCATTCCTCAGTAATCTGACCTGTTTGAATGTAGAGCCTTTAATGTTAGTTCTTTAATGTTCTTAGCTTTTTTTGTTATTTGAAAACGGAAATTTTTAATTCAGTTTCGGTTAGGCCCTTCCGTCTTAAAGGGACACTGTCCGCCGAAATAGCAAAATTTCGCTTAGCTTATTTCCACATTTTATCCCCAAATGCAACCAAATATACAAATTAGTTGGATAAAAAGATTCTACAGAGCAAAACAAAAGCAGTAGTTTGAAGATAAAGTGCAGGATTACAAGGATTGAAGTGGATTACAGTTCATCAAATTTAATTTAATGACAGGCGGTCAAGAAATCCAAATTGCCATTCGCGTGAGAATTTTGACTTTTCTAGCCGTTATTTTTTCTGTCTAGTTCATGTTTTGTTTCTATCACCTTTGGTGATGGTTTCTTCCAATTTTAAGGTAATAAAGTAAGCTTAAAGTACGCTCCTGGCCATAATCATGAAAACACGATATTTCAACCGGGACTGCGTCCCTTTAACTTAAAAGTATTTAGCACGGTGCCTAATGTAGCCTGCGAGCAAGCTCTCTGGTTCGGGTTTGGAGTTTTTTTTGGGGGGGGAGGGGGTGGGGGAGGGAAACGAATGAGAGCTTGCAACGATGTCTCAGAAATTTGAATGTTTAACCCGTGAAAGCTAGCGGAAAATGCTGATTGGTTGAGATTTAATTGGATAATAACGTCATCATTGTTCGCGCGTCGCGCGTGATCACGACAAAACAAAATCACGGAGAGCGGAGGAGATTGTATTCATAAAGCGTGCGAGAATTTTTCAAAATATGTGAAGTTTCCTTCGGAATTGAAACCCGGGCAACGTCAAGCAGTTGAAGCACTACTTAAAGGCAGTGATGTCCTCACTGTTTTGCTGACGGGCTATGGCAAAAGCTTTATATTTCAACTGTTTGCTGCCGCGGCTGCAAATTGAAAGGAGGCAGCATCAAACAGTGTTGGTTGTCTGTCCGTTACAACGCATCATCGACGACCAGGTAGCAGAAGCCAGAAGTATTGGAATGTCTGCGGCTTCTGTTGCCGATATATCTAATGAAGAATTAAGATCGGCGAAGTTTCAGCTTTTGTTTGGGTCAGCCGAGAAAATTGTGACCTCTCACGCTGAAGGTTAACGGGAAAAAAATATTCAACCGTTCAAACGGCGGCTGTTAAACGTTTAAAAAAAATCTTCACCCTTTCGAACGGCGAATGTTAGTACCCGTTTAGATGAAAGATTTCCAGCCATTTGAACAGCTATCGAAAGAGCTCTAGTGTTTTGGCCGGTGCTATTTAGTTTATTTATTTTTGTTCACCACGCAATTTGCATATGTTCGAAAGTAATATGAAACCTTTTCAATAAAAAACATCTCGCGATTCACAAAATTATAAACACGCTAGCGAAGTTTTAACGAAGCTTTACAATATCTACAATATTAAATCGTTTGGATCTTCTGCTTTCGGTTTTCTCCCTACACAGATCTATATTTGCCATACTTGCTGCGAGCAAGTTCCGTTTTTTTTTTCACGTGGACTGTTACATGTTTGTTGACATTAACGCTCGTTTCCGGTTTGCGCTGATTGGCCGAATTCTGACAGCTCGGACAGCGGGAAGCCACGGGAAGTATTGGGGGCGGCATTCAAATTTCTGAGACATCGTTGCAAGCTCTCGCTCTCCGCTCTCTCAAACCCCGAGCCCGAGAGCTTGCTCGCAGGCTATGCCTAATGTGGACGATTTCAAAACCGACAGTAAAGCGTTTTCGTCTGGGCGTGGCGGCTGGGGGAAATACAGTATTTATTTTATGCCTCGTTTTGTTTTAAGGTGGTATTATCGGGTTTACACTTCGAAAAGACGTCTACAACGAAACCGTTCAATGCGACATTTACAAAGAAACAACCAAGTTTGGCTACCGCGAAAAGATGAATGAGATGGAGAAGGAAAAGAAATGGAAGCTTCTACGATGTGACTTAATTGATTATCACACTACAATGGATGAATTGCGAGCAAAGTGTTACTCTCTTATGTACCAAGTGCTATGAATAAAATGTGAACATTTTCTTGCTTCTGTAATACCCCTCTTTATTTGTATTGAAATGGCTTCCTCTGTTCGAAACATTCTGAGCTGGGAGGGGCTTAGAAAACTGGACTTAACTGGGGTGAGGTATTTAGGTTAGCCTGTGAACACGCGCCTTTTTGGGGGTATTGGGTTAAAAAAGGCTAAAATCAAAGGCTCCTAAGAGCCAACTCGTGAATATGGAACGCTATTTTTATACTGAGTGGATGGCGGACCGAGAGTCGTTTGTAAAAGTTCAAATAAAGCACATTTTGTTTCGAAAGCGATGAAAACATCTTAGGGTGCATTAATATGTATTGTGTAAAACGAGACAATTTGTTATCGTACATGTAATGCGCAATTTGTTGTAACCTTTGATTCAGGCGTAGGGAACCAAAACGCTTATAATATTAGCACACCCGTCATTTACCCCGGGGAATTTGACAGCCACGTGGCTTCGGCCTCGCAGTTTGACAACTCTTCAAACATGGCATCCTTCAAGGACTTTATTGGCAAGAACGAGGAGTTTGTCGGAGAATCAGTGGCTGGTCCAGCAAGGGCTAGAAAAGCTTGTAGACATTTTTAAAGGTATGTTTGACCGTATTGTTTCTTTTTAATATATCGTAAATGTTTTCATTTCAAAGGCAAACGAATTTAAGAAGATGCATACGTCTGTAGCCGCTTCTTCAATTGATAGCCGTTCGAACTACAGTGGAACTTCGATTTCTTGAACCCTCGGTTTCTCGAACTTCCGGATAACTCGAACCAAAAGCCGTTTCCCTTGGAAAACGGATGAATGTATTTCTCAACTTACAGTACTCTAGTCTGTTCACTGGCTCTAGCTGCAAGACAAATATTATTTAAACTTGAGCTGTATGAACCCTGGGGTGGGGCATTTACCGTTCTTTTTTGGCCCGACCGCGGGGAATTTGAACGGCTTACTTGTCCCCACCATGGGGAATTTACCATTTAATAACAAATCGAAAATGCCCGGGGGCTGGCTCGGTGGGGGTGGGGGTGGGGGGGGGGGGTGGGATGGGCACTGCTGGAATTGACTCATCCATAATATTTGTAAACTGCAAATGGGATTAAAATCTCCGTTGCGCAGCCAAGTGGAATGGTCGTCGTTGTGAGATGCATCTTGCGACACGCCGTCAAAATGTAAATATAAAGTAATAACAAACAGTGAAAGGCAAAACGATAAAGAGCCTCGTGACAACATTAAAATAAACAGCGTTGATACGAGACAAATATCATTTTGTATCGCAAAATGCATCTCAAATCCATTTGGCTCCGCAAAAAAGTTCAGATTCAAGAAAACAACAGGCAATTGAACATCTACCATTTTAATTCCACAAATTGAAAAAATGTAAGGTTGGCTCTAAGGTTCATTTTTTTTTCAAGACAGTACCGCGGTTAGCAAGACCGTATCAGACATGATAAGAGCTCAAAACTAGAAGGCAGATGCGGACAGGTGTTTCGCCCTTATATTGGGCTTGTAAGCGCGTTGAAGCTGAAACACAACGAGACTCAGTGACACCTCACCTGTCTCAAATATGTCGCTGGTCAATCTAGGCTGTTTCGCCCTTATTGGAGCTCAGTCTTCCGCGTTTGCTTTCTAGTTTTGAGCGCAAATCATCAGTCACGGTCTTGCTAACCGCGATGCTGTGTTGAAGAGAACTGCTGTGCATTAGGGCAATTTATTTCACCTTCGACGCGTGTGAGCATTTCCTGCATCTTGGTCATTTCCATCATCTTCTGACTTGACATAGCTGCATTTCTTTCAAATAAACGATCCGACATCTGTAGCGTAAGAAAATGAGGGAAGATTGCGAGGGAAAACCTAACGAAAACCTATAATGACATTTTTCCAAAACAGTGCGACCTATAAAGCACAGCTGTTTAGTTGTATTAGTTAATCATTAAGGGGGGAGTCTGCCTGAATGCCATGTTTCCGCCACTTAACATGGCTTTAATGGAAATATCTTGTTCACGTTTCAAGCAATCCAAAAAGCCTTGGCTCATTTCATGAAGCTATGTTGTGGGATATTTTGTGAATTTTTGGGTGATTTTTGGGTATTTTGGGGAGGAAATAGTTTTTCTCAAAGGTTTGGTGTAGAGAAATGAAAAATATTGAAGATTTAAAGAAGTTTTAAAATTAGAATTTGTAGTTAATAATTAATAGACGGATACCAAGTTAGTCCACTAGCAACCTGGGGTGCTCTTGCGTGGGTATCGACTGCCTGTTGGTGTTCCAAACCTCATTTTCTTTCTCCTATCCCTTCTTAAAACCTCTTAAAATTTCATCAAAATTCAGGTAGAACCCCGCCTTAACCACTCATGTAGGGGTGGCGAATGGTAAATCCGAGACTCGCCGAGACTTACGGTATAAAATCCGAGCCCGAGACCCAATGCGGGAAAAAACCGAGCAAGGATGAAGAATGAGAATACTTGACAAAAGTATCCGAGACTCCGAGATTTTGAGACCGGACCAAAATTTTCCGAGACCCTCGATTTTGAAGGTACCATTCGCCACCCCTTTATGTATATGTCGTATATATATATATTTTTTTGAAATTCAAATTTAAGGAGCCGTTATAGTAGTATTTTCCTTCAGTATAACCCTGGCCGTGAGAAAATGTAATTTTTAACCTATTTATTGAGTTACCCATAACAATAAATGAAAGCTAACCGTTTTCAAATCAGTGCTTAACCCTAAACACTGTAGATCAATGCTAAACCTCAAAACGCTACTCTTTGCTTAACCGGAGCTCTGTTCTCTGCCCAATAAATGGGGTTCTGTTCTCGTGTACGTCAGTACTACGGTATAACAATAAAATATACTACGTTGTGTAAAACCTCATAAGGTGTCCACGGTCAGTTTGAGATATGGAAACGAGTGTTTACCCAGAAAATCAGCTGGTTGCTTGCGTGACGTGACGGACGGTTTATTAGACGCCTCACCAGAAGGCAGTTTCACGTCTTTTTTTTTTCATTTCCAGATCAAGATTAGTCAGGTAAGGCTGCTTGAAATCCCAAAACGTAAATCAAGTATTAACAAAATAACAGTTTTATGGTATGCTTTTCGTTTACCCGCTCGAGTATTACGGTACAACACGTACTTTTCACAGCCTCGTTCCCAGGGTCTTTTATCTCCCCACCCCTACCCACCACAGCGTAACCACCACACAGTGAACCGCCACACAGTGAACCGCCACACAGTGAACCCACCACACAGTGAACAGCCACGCAGCAAGCGGTGTGCGTTACGAGATTTAACCGTTGTTTAAACAATAGCCATCACGGCAAACAAGAAGCTATATTTCAGCTCGTGGAATTGAAAAAAAAAATGTTTCTTTTCTAGGATTTTCAGCGATATTAATGTGACACTGACACTTTGCATGTTTTTGAAGAGGATTTTAGGTCACTTTATCGGTCGTTTTTAAGGGTATTTTCCTATATTTTTAACAAGACAGTTCACAGAGCTTTAGTTTTATTCCGCTCATAGCATGACTTGTTATGCAGTATGTTGCAGACGTGAGCAAATCGGTTTACGTTTACTGTCTAGAAAGTTTTGAATTCTATTGTTTTGGTTTATAGGATTTCATGGGAGGTTAAATCACGTAATGATTGGGATTACATTACTCATCTGTTACATATGTCACAACCCGGGGGGTACTCAACATAGTTTCGTACGGGGATGCTCCGCCCCGAAGTCCAAACCCTTACACTTTTATATACCGTTTTTGACAATAAAGGTACCCCTTTAATATACCTTTCATTGAAAATGGTGCACCTTTCATATAAATCTGCCCTTTGCCGTAGTGCCAGCCTTGCATTCAGTTTTGTATTTTCACATTCAAGTGAGGCCTGGCACGAGATCTTTCACAAGGGAGATCCGGCAACTACCAGTAAGTTTAATTTCTGCGTCGTGTGGACCTCTGCATTCAAAGGTTTTTCAATGAAAATGGTACCCCTTTCATATAGCCTTTACGTGCGTCAGTTTGATATATTTTTAAAGACCCTTTTTATAATACTTAAATGGCAGTTTTCCCTGCCTTTTTATGCTTCAACGGCGTGTTTTCGCTACCCTTTCCTGTTCTTCGTGAAATCCCTACCATTTCATATACTTCAACTCGTAAAATCCCGACCCTTTTTCACATACCAGCCTCAAAAAGGTACTCCTTTCGGGCGGAGCATCCCCGTATTGCCCATTATAGGGAGTACCTCCCCCCGGATGTCACAGTCACAGCTAGGCGAATGTGTTTACCTGCGTATAACTACAAGTAGTTTAGTTTTATTTCTTTGAGTTAGCGTGGAGCTCAGCTCTCCAGAAGGGCATATTAAAGAGAAATATCCCGTCTTCCTCATGGCTACAATTAAATGTTACATTCGAGCACAATGACTGGCTTAGCTGATCTCAAAGTAAACCTAATCGGTTTAGTTGCCACTATCGTAAACTGAACTTTCACACCTTTTCTTAGATTTCTCATTCCTTTACACATTTGTTTTTCATCCATAATTTGGGATGTACAATTAATTTAGCCTTTCTTCTTTATTAAGAATTTAGGGGTCTACCCGGATCTACTCTTTTATGTTTTCTTGGTTGAAGCCGTTCAAAAGTGATAATTCCACCAATTCCCCTAGGTCTCCCGGTAACAAAAATTTTCTGAGCCCACGCGGCTGTCCTTTATTATCTTCTTGTTCGATCTTTTTTCGGCCTATTTTTCCGGAATTATAGTTGAAAGAAGAGAAAATTCTAAATGTCATAGGTTTTGATGTTCAGAGTGACATTTTTTGATTTTTTTAAAAATCTATTTCGATTCTTAATGAACCCGAATGTTGTTGACTTCCATTGTCTTTTAATTTGTATATTTTTAACTCTTCGCGTGACTGAATCGTATAACGCAGCTTATCTGGTGTCCAGTCCCCTTGGTTCACTGTGTGGTGGTTGACAGGTTCACTGTGTGGTGGTTACGCTGTGGTGGGTAACGTTCCAACCTTATATGGATATGAAGCGATGAAAGAAGAGGAGCGAGGTTCGAAATTTTGATCGAATTTAGCTCGTTGTTGTCGCTTGGTGAGTCCTTGGTGGCTAAATTTCGTTAGAGGAGAAAGAAGAAAGAAAATCTGCTGGGTTTCTATTCCTCAGAGAAGGTTAGCTTCAATACATGTACAGTTGCTGTCGGTGAAGTAGCCGGAGTTTTTATTTGCATTTAATAGATAATCAATGCCCGGACGGCCTGCAGGACCATAGGCTACTCCATGAATATCTTTTCTACTGACAAAACACCCCGACGTCATCTTCATTTTATCCCTTAATTTAGGAAAGAAGAATATAAAGTGTGTATAGATTTATTAGTTTGTCGTAAATGATACTTGTATTGTTGCGAAATTCTCGATCTCTCAATCGAGAATTTCGCAACATACCGAGCTAGGAATACTGTACGACACACTAAACGTACAAACCGAGCTAGGAATACTGTATGACACACTAAACGTACAAACTGAGCTAGGAATACTGTATGACACGCTAAACGTACAAACTGAGCTAGGAATACTGTATGACACACTAAACGTACAAACCGAGCTAGGAATACTGTATGACACACTAAACGTACAAACCGAGCTAGGAATACTGTATGACACACTAAACGTACAAACCGAGCTAGGAATACTGTATGACACGCTAAACGTACAAACCGAGCTAAGAATATAGACGAGCCAAGTGACAAAGTAAAAACAGAAACTAAGCACTTTCAAAATTTTTCTCGTAATTATTGTATGCGGTCAGCCGTGAATTATGGTGTGCAGTCGAACCTCCCGTAAGCAGACACTCTATCGGGGCCTGCTCGGGGCCAAGGTTAAGTGTCCGCTTACAGGAGCAGTCGAAAAAAAAAAATATTGCACTTGAGGGCGTATAATGCACTAGTATATGACTTGTAATTGTATAATCCATCACAGGGTTGTTGGATGTTGCTTTTTTAATCACGCATAAATTTAACACTACCTTATTACATGAAATTTTCGCGACACGTTAATTTCGCGATTTTGAGGTTCGCATATTTCGCGACACCTTAATTTCGCGATTTTGCGAAAATTTTGCATTTTGACTCACTTTAATTTCGCGTTTTTGAGTGAGACACTTTATTTCTATGTCAGTGTTATTTAACATGTCCCTGAAGTTGATCAAACAACTTAATCAACAATGTCCAAAATAAACAGAAACGCAACTGATTATACAGTGTATACAAGGTACGTTTGTAGTTCATGCTTGAAGGACCAGAACATTACCACAGAATAGTTCAAAATGATTGTTATAAACGTGTGTAATGGTAATGAAGTCGTTTTTTAAATTATTGACATAATGTGCGTCACTTAATTTTCGCGTCATGTTATTTTCGCGACATTTAATTTTCGCGTCACTTAAATTTCGCGATTTTTTTCAAATCGCGAAATTCGCGAAATTAACGTGTCGCGAAAATTCATGTAATAAGGTAATTTAAAAACTACGGTTCAAGATTGAAAGACTTGCACAGCACATACTTGTGAAGCTCTCGCATTGCGTCACACGAACTGATGTAAGCCAGTGACATACTCAATCCGCCATGTTTTCGGAGGTGAACAGAACAGAAGGGCCAAGAGGTACATTGCATGTACTTATTTTCTAAAACGCAACGACGGTGTCCTTAGGTATGTAAAAAAAACCTATGGATGAGTGTTTCGCGATTCCCTGATAGTTCTTCTTAAGATATCCGACATCTTGAAATCGAGATGACCACCCTGTAATGTTCATTCTCACACTTCGCTTTTTCGCTTTTGTTTAGGTCAAGCACAATTAAAACCATTAAAACCGAAACTATTTTGCTAGAAATTTTCTCGATATCGTTTACTGTCCGCTTACAGGAGATGTAGACCCTGAATAGGTGTCCGTGTCCGCTTCCCGGTGGGGGTACTCCCGACAATTTAGGATAGGATTGTGCCGCCAAGGTTCTCAAACCCTGACCCTATTTACTCATGCGCGTAGCGGCATGAGGTAAGGTTTCGGCTCCGTTTTTCTTGTTATTTTTATTATTATTATTATTATTATTTTTATTTTTTGTGTCACGATTTTGCATGCAAATTTATGCACGCATATTTTAAATTGTACACTTCCGGTTCATAGCTTTTCCACTACACTTCCTGTTTAGTGACTTCCGGCTACTCTCACTTCCGGTAAAAGAGCGTTACTCAAGTGTCACGACAGCGTCTCCTACAACCCTTCTTACATTAGCAATGTTCATGTTTGGTATATATAAGTCTTAGAAGAATCATTCCCTTCATTGTGGTACAGCCTACTTCCGCATGCGCATGAGTATAGGCTGCTAGGAGCCTCTTGTTAAGAGTAAAAAATCAAACCAAGGCGTGTAGTACAGTTTTAACAACAACAACAACAATGTTTATTCGCACTGTAAAGTTACAAAGATGTATACGTAATGTATAAATTAAAAATAGATACACTAGCTGGTTACCCAAATACCCAAAATAACTAAAAAGCTAAACTAGTTGGGCACGCGTATCTTTTTCGTTTTGTGCGTTGGTGTGGATACTACAATTTAGTGACCCCATCTAAGGAATATCTAAGGATCACAATACCAAAAATACCATAAAGGATACCCTATTTACGGACTGAGCACCTCAAAAATACCCTTTTTAAGGCCCAAAACCAAGGCGTGTAGTACAGTTTTAACAACAACAACAACAATGTTTATTCGCACTGTAAAATTACAAAGATGTATACGTAATGAAAATACGTAATGTAATACGTAATGTATACAGAAGAAACGCAAGTCTTCGTGATCTTCTAGTGAAAACAAAGCTACCCGACAACTCTGACCCTGATGACCGTAGAATACCACCTTCTCCGGGTATCCACAGATGCAATGATCCGCGCTGTCTAACCTGCCCTTTCTTAAAAGAAAACCAAGATAAATATACATTTTCCGCAACTAGTGAAGAAAGACGTATCAAGGAACGCATTACCTGCAATTCTAAAAACCTTATTTATATGATCGAATGTAGAAAATGTCAAAAACAATACATCGGTGAGACTAAACGCAGACTCAACGAACGCTTCGGAGAACATCGCCGCTCAGTGACTAAACCTCATTTACTACAGACGCCTGCTCCAATCTCACAACACTTCAACCAGCCAGGCCACTCACTCGATGATATCATACTCATACCCATCGAGCTCATGAAAAACATAAGAGACTCTGTCAGAAAGGCGCGTGAAGCTCATCTCATCGACAAAGCAAAAACACTAGAACCTTCGGGTATTAATAAACGCGATGAACTGCACTAATTATGTTATCTTAGCAAAACTGCCTGTCATTATTTAGTCAACTATTATATTTGTCAGTTTATCATAGGACGCTTTTTTATTTACCTGTCAATGTGGTAACCTATTATGTTTCTTGGTTCCATATTTTAAATTCAAGTTTTTCTACTGATCCAGATCTTTGTCACAGATCCGGCACCTCTCATTGGTTTGTAGTTGTGGTTTCTACTGTTCATTGTCTGCACCTCAAAAACCCTACCCTATCGGGTGGCCCATACCTATATAGCGTATATAAGAGAGTATCCCCCCGGGGTCCGCTTATGGGAGGTTAAAAATGTAGTGTTGGAGAGAATAAATCACTGGGACCGTGGTTTGGTGTCCGCTTAATGGAAGTGTCAGCTTACGGGAGGTGCCCGTTAGTGGAGGTTCGACTGTACCCTCCCGGGGGGGGGGGGGGGGGCTACTCCCATATATGAGCTATATAGGTATGTGCCGCTGTGAAGGATATGGTTTTCAGGTAGTTTAGTCTGGGATAGGGTATAGTAATCAGAGATTTTTGGTTTAGAATAGGGTATAATTTTCCGCGAAACCGATCAGTTGGGTGAAGAATTTAGTCTAGACAAGGTTTACTGGCAAATGGCATTTAAAAATCGGTACGGCGGGCAGCACGGCATTTTTACTAACCCCTGTTGACTAATAACTGTGATAGTGAACGAGTTTCTGGAAAACAGTGAGTCTGTACACTGAACTTTTCAATTCGACGTGTCGCATTTAATAATCTACAAACAAATACATTTAGGTTAACTACAGAATACAAGGCTCAATCATTAAAAAAGGGCCCTCTGTATGAGGCAGATCAAAGCAGTCCTACATGTAAATCACCAAATGCATGAAATGCTCTAATCGCCAAATTTGCAATTTATCTCATTTGCTAAACCATCACGCAACTCTGTTCGTTGTGCCGTCACGCAACTCTGTTTCGTTGTGCCATCACGCAACTCTGTTCGCTGTGCCGCCACGCAATTCCTTTCCACACTTAGTGATTGTTGTTTATTACAATTGTCATTGATTTTCAGCTGAAAATTCACCATGTTTTGCTTTATGAGGTTTTACTGGAAAATTAAAATATAGACATAACGCATTTAATTCAAGTCTTTCTCGGCTAAAAAGTCTCATGATTGTTGTGCAGAGGCAGAGCCAAAGCTGAACGTTCTTATTGTGTTTATGCTACTTTAATTTTTTATTTTCTTGGAGGGGAAAAATTGTTACGTATTTTAGTATCACCTTGAAAAACCAAAAACTGACATAATTGTATCAACGGCAACCTTTAAAGGGACACTGTCCCGGCTGAAGTAACGTGTTTTTCATGAACTGTAATCCACTTCAATCCTTGCAATCCTGTACTTTATCTCCAAACTACTGCTTTTGTATTGCTCTATAGAATCTTTTTATCCAACTAAGTTGTATATTTGGTGGTATTTGGCGATATAACGTGGAAATGGAAGCTCAGTGAAATTTTGCTACTTTAGCGGGACAGTGTCCCTTTAAAACATAATGGATAGCTTTGTTAACAATTTTACTCTAAGGTGCGGGATTGCAGAAAATTGGAAGATACTAATTTTCTTCTCATTGAATAAGAATAGAGCTCATTGTCTTAATGCCTCGTTCTAAAAAGAATTGGAAAGAATAGAACCAATTTTCCGCAATTCCGCACCACACTCCAATTTTAATACTACATTACACTGAAACTATAAAGAAAAGTGTTTTTGGACTTTGGTTGCGGATGACGATGATGAGAATGGCTTGCAACATGAAAGTAATAGCCGGCAGTTTATTTTCAAGTTCTTCTTTTGTGTCTTAATACCCTGCATACGAACAGTGGATTCTCCTACGCCGAGCTACGCCGAACGTGAGAGAAAACACCGTGAGAAGCCGTTTGTAAGTCCCTTGTGAGGCCAAAACTCCTGTACGCTTGCGCAGCATGGGACCCATATTGCAAGAAAGATATAGAAACTATTGATAGAGTGCAAAGAAAAGCAGCCCGTTTTTGTACAGGTCAATACGATCGAACGGCAAGTGTCACAAGCATGCTTCAAGACCTAAAATGGGACACACTTGAAACAATAAGAAGGAGATCAAGGCTTACTACTATGTACAAAATGTGCCATGGTTACTTAGACGGTAATTGGGATCAATACTTAATTCCTAACAGTGAGAGAAGAACGAGGGGTAGTCATGATCTCAAATTTTGTGTTCCCAGGGCAAATAAGAACATTTTAAAGTTTTCTTTTTTCCCAAGAACAATCATCGATTGGAACAATCTCTCTGCCGAAACCGTTTTAAGTAAATCTATTGACGCTTTTAAAACTCGCCTACCTTAATTTGACTATTTAGATTTTTAGATATACCAGATTTTTAGTTATTTTTATTTAATTTGATTTTTCTTATATTTTATTTATAGTTGGCGTGATAGCCTATGGATTTTGCCGACTTAATGAATGTAAATGTAAATGTAAATGCTTTTCCATGCGTTACGTTACGGCAGCTCCTCTTGTTTCGAGGGAAAAAATATTTCCCTCGGCAAAGTTCCTTGCGCAGAAAACAAAAACTTAATCTTCAAAGGAAGGTCGAACATTTTGATTACTTTGTCAGGTTTGGCAGAAGATTATCAACACTATTCAATAGAACGATCTTTTCTGTCGAAAGTTAACGATAAGATGGGTTTTAAATCTGTTTTTGTTTGTTTGAACGGTTTGCTTACATCGAGCTGTGCTATGCGCGCGCTAATCACGCCTTCATAATTTGAAAAAACTTTGGGACTAAAAACTCGGCAGGTTTGCGTTGTTTACTCATTTTTTCGAAATTTGTAACTTTGGAAAAACTTTAAAAAAAAAGTTCTATCGAATTTGTTTTTTTTTCCAACGAGCAATTTATGGCGTGAAAAGTCGGCTTTTCCGAAACAGATAATAATAGATGCACAGCAGATGACAACGAAATGTATTAATCACAAAGGAAAGTAGTGCGCACTGTGCGCATTGATTTGAACTCATTACTAAAGCGTAACAAAGAAATCTTCGTCACCTTGGACGCCATTTTGATTGTTGCATAGCGGGCTCGCTTAAACGCAGCAGTTACGTGGATGAGTGCATGCGCGAGAGGCTAAACAAGTTTGCAAACTTGTTTTACCGATTCAAAGTTTATTCGTCCATGGCGCTGGACGGCGGCTCGATCAAAGGAAGTAACGGATGCTCGCAGTGGTTTCTCTCTCGTTCGGCGTAGCTCGGCGTAGGAGAATCCACTGCTCGCAGGGTAGTGTCTTAATAAAATAGTTCAAAAACTGATTATAGTTTGTTCTCCCTTCGAGGAGTCACTTGATATTTCATTCTCGGTGTTCTAGAAGCACCACCGTGACATTGCTTCAAGAAAACTGCCAGTTAACAAAACATGACGATTCAGTTGTAAAACTTGACGATTTGTAAGAAAAGATGCGAGACGAAATCGAAGCCTGGTAGATCATAATTTTATTAAGGCTAAACGTTTTAAGAATAGAAATTGAATTTAATAAAAATTAACAGATGGACACCTATGATGTCAGCCTGAAAGCTTTCTTGAGAAATCCCATGGCGTATTTCATTCTTATATCGTATTAGTTGCTGCACGATATTTCAAAATGGCCAAACCCGCGTGAAATCACCGTACATTTAAAATCGCAGTCAAACTCGCCGGATAGAGTGAAATCCCGATCACTGATACAACGAAGGGCCAAGGAACTGGAAAAATGTGTTCGTTACAACGGGGCTTCGTTATAAACGAAACCGCGATATAACGAAGGGTCAAGGGACTGGGGAAATGTGTTTCGTTTATAACGAGGACAAAAACTTCGTTATATCAGGGTTTGGTTAATAATTAACTTAACTTAAAAATAGACGTTGTTACGTTGCATAACTCAGCATTCGATTTAATACTACTGTATCATGCAATAAATCAATGTAACGGGCTATTGACTATTATAGTTCAACACATTGATACACTGCCCAAATGTGGTCAAAAAGTTATCGATATACGCTATGTCTACATGACGTATATCCAATGATGGATGGATGGATGTAAATTTCGCATTTTGACAAGAGAATGCAAAAATGACGGACCGGCCTCGATATTTTTTCTTCAAACTGTACTTTGTTATCAATGTGTTTAATTATAAAACTATTATAGCGCTCAAGCTTGCGTGATATCGCCTAATTTTAGCTGACTCGGCCAACGGTCTCGTCGGCTAAGAATTAGGCGATATCACGCGCGCTTTCGCGCTTTAATAGTTAAATGTCAGCATGAAAGCTTTCTTCCTTCCTTTTTAAATGGCGCATTACATCGCGTAAGCCGCGTGGCGCGATGTTTCAAAATCGCCGAACCTGCGTGAAATCGCCGTAAGATCGCATCCAAACTCGCCTGGAGTTTGCACTTCATGATCAGTAGCCACGCAGCTCTTTAGAACCTCTAATTTCATTGGACCTGTATACCACGCAGCTCTATTGTTTTTAGGTCTAAGGGTCTATTATTAGCCATTGTTGTGTTGTTTGTTCTATTGTTTTCTCAGCTAATCAGAGAAGACCTTGTAAGAGCTGCGTACCGCCCCTTCATGATCATTAATAATCGCCAGTGTGAATGGCCCTCAGGGATGGCTCTTGTTTCCAAGGAAAATAATGTATATTATTAAAATGCTTGTGACACACTTACTGAAAAAAAAGCCTTATTCCTGACAATGAGAAGCTTATTCAACTTTGTTTATTTTTTTAGGGATTAACAAGATGGCTAAATCCTTCTATAACGGAAAGTTGCTTACCTTGAATGCTAACTCCTCGGATGAATATGTGAAGAGTATTTATGAAGAATTGGCCGAGAATTATGATAAGGTACCGAAGCTAATTTGTTAGGTCTTCATAAATTATACGGCCACTCCGTCTGTTTCTCTCGCGGGATGTCGTTAGGAGAGAAAAAATGGGGGATTGTCCGCGCGGCAACTGGAGGCGAGGCGGAAAAATATCTTCTTTGAGGAAGCCATTTTCGTTCCCAGATCCACTTGGCCCTCTTAGCCATCGAAACCTGCATGGGCACTTGACCCTCGTGCCAGGCTTCGGCGGCGGCTAGGGTCAAGTGGCTCTGAGAACGAGAATGTCAGGAAGCTTGCTTAGTTCGAGTGTCTAGAATAGGGTATTGAATGAAAGCAGTTTGTAAATGGTTTGAACCCATGAATATCAGTAGTGTGTCGAGTTGTGATCGTCCGGGTTAGTTTAGTTCTAAATGGAACTGTTGACACTGAAGATGATTTCCGCTCAGGTTATCGAAACTACAGCCATTTTATATTGACAACAGCAACAGTTGTTGTTTTCAGAATCACACTGAAACGGATGATCAAAACTCGACAGCTTGAGATTAAAGCTGCTTATCAGCAACTACTATTTGGGGAAGGGAGGAGTGGGTGTAGTAGGAAAGTAGAAATGTTAGGCAGTCGTGATTGACAAGGAGAACAGCAAATATTGACGACGAAATTAAGATATTCAATAAGCAAAACTAGCAGTTGATGTTGATTATCAAATTGTTAATTTGTAAGTCATTTCAATAATGGATTTTTTCTTTGCGAAGGAAACAAGACCAGTAGAAAAGAGAAATTAAAGTTAAACACAGATCCGTTCTTGTTTTCGCAACCATTTTAGTACAGATTTGAAAGGTTCACAAGACTACGAGACATGACTTGTTAGTGATGGTCCGTGGTAACAGTGTAGTACGTGTATTATGGACGATAGTCAAGTGCCTTTGAAATGGTGCTTTTAATATGAAAATATTTGCAACTTCATTATCAGATAATAGGGGAAGCTGGTTACGTAGCTCACAAGACGTGCACTCCACTATTTGACCAGCTCCTGCGAGAAACATTTGGCAACAAGTATACAGAGCTGAGAATCCTGGACGCGGGCACCGGGACGGGTATCGTGGGTAAAGTTCTACAGGATCTCGGTTACACCAATCTTGATGCTTTGGATATCTCGCAGAAGATGTTGGACGAGGCAAAGAAGCTGAATGTGCACAAGCAGTTCTTCTGTGCTCCACTTAGTGCTGAGCCCATAGCGGATATCGCAACTGACCAGTACGACGCTCTGATATGTGTCGGTACCCTTACAGTTGGTCACGTCAAGCCTGTTGCTCTCGATGAACTTCTACGAATCGTAAAACCGGGTAAGGAGTTGTGCCAACATGTACAGGTGTGACATAATTAGACGTAATATTGTCACGCAATGCGTGAAGAATTATGCATTCTCATTTCTGCATTCTAAGAATGAGTCGAACCTTTGCCGATAACCGGGCACCGTGACATCTCTAACAGTTGGTGGCCTACTGGTAGTGGTTGCATAAAAGAGATAGGTCAGACTATCGCTAGAATCATATCAAGTCTAACAGTTGTTTGCGGTAATTAAGAAGCCATTGTCCATGGTGCTCTGACCTGCTTGTATGTAGAGCCTGATGAGTGGCGCAAGCGTGTTGTATGTCAGTGTTGTACAGGGTACTGGGACGAATCTAGGTCTTTAATGTTCTTAGCCTCTTCTTTTTATTTGAAAACCGAAAATTTTTTATATGGCTTAGGCCATTCCGTTTAAATGTAAACCTATCTAAACACGCTGCCCAATGTGGATACTTTCGAAAACGATAATTAAGCGTTTTCGTGTGGGCGTGACGACTGGGAGGAATATAGTATTTATTTTATACCTCGTTCTGTTTTAGGTGGTATTATCGGTTTTACTCTTCGAAAAGACGTCTACAACGAAACCGTTGACCGCGACATCTACAAAGGAACAACCAAGTTTGGCTACCGCGAAAAGATGAATGAGATGGAGAAGGAAAATAAATGGAAGCTTCTACGATGTGACTTTATTGATTATCACACTACAATGGATGAATTGCGAGCAAAGTGTTACTCTCTTATGTACCAAGTGTTGTGAGCCTTTTATTCAGGCAAAAAAAGAGAGATCACATTTTTGAATTAATAAAACATGAACATTTTGGTGCTATAAACCTTACTGCCACCCCGTTAAGGTTTTTCTACGATATTTTCAAGACCATTTAATTATAGCACATGCTGTTTTCAGAAGCTGTTCACTTATCCTTGAGACATATATTTTGGTAACGTTGGCGACAACCGGTTGCTATGGTAATGAAATATGACGTCATAAGTAACATGAGGTCAACCCATTTTTGAATAAAAATGCGTGTTTTTCACCTTTTTTCAGCGAAAGAAAAACACATAAAATGCTACCAAACGCATCAAAATGTTTAATTGTATGTTATTTTGCAACTGTAGCAAACAATATTTTCAATTTCCGCATTTTTCCAATAAATTTGAATGTTTAGTGAAATCCAAGATGGCGGCCATCTTGGCGGCCATTTTGGATTACGTCTCGGACCCCCAGCAGCGCCAAAACCCATAATATTTACCTTATCTCGTAGAGCACATCGCGGGCTATCTATTAGATGTAAAATATTTCCGAAATATTGCAATATATCGCAAAAACCCGGGGGGATTGTAACACCCCCCCCCCCCCCCCCGCCTTGTACCACGGTGGGGGTATAAGTTTGCGTGTACGTCCGAGGGTTAAACGAGAGATGGCGTTAACTCGATTAAATGATTTTGACTGTCATTTTTGGAATGAAGCGCCCCGGAAAAGTAATAGACAGTCTTAACCGCGAGTAATCGTTATTTCGTTCTTTGTTTGTTTATTTATTTTTTTATTCATTTTTTTTTTGTAAAATAAGAATCGAGTTTTTGATTGTATTTCTCGTTTTGTTTTTGTAGCTGCTATACATTGTGTGAACGACACTGAATGAATCAAGCTTGGTTGTTCTTAACCCTATTTTGCCCGGGGCGCTAACTTTCAACATTCATAACTTCTCTTATATGTATTTATAAAATGCTCAAAAAATACGCGCGCTATGATTGGTTAAACCGAGTTCATTATAACTCGATAAAGCACGCGTGATGTAAGGTTCACTGTAACCGTTTTTATTTTATAAAAGAAATAAAAAAACTTGTTCCTCTTGCATTGTTGAGTTATATAAGCACTTGGGAATTTTTAAGAACACTCGAGAAGTGCGAGAAGCACTCGCCTTTGGCGCGTTTTTTATTTCTTTATCAAACGCCATCAAACTCTGTGGCTTTCCCTAAAATTTATCTGGTAACAATTTCATATGAAATTTTATTGATCACGTGACTTGATGTTTCCATGGCAACAAGATTTTGACAGCCACGGTTTTTTGAAATTTGAATGTATTTTTATCTTTGAAAAAAGAAAAACAATGTTTCTCGGTATAACTTTTACATTTTTACATCATTTAGCGTTTATTTATTGGTTTTCATTAATTTTGAGTCAATTTGGACAGTTTTTAAGAGGTTTTGAAAATTTTCATAAATCCAAGATGGCGGATTCAAAATGGCGGCCGTATAACTAATTATCTAATAACTACGTCATTTGACGTCATCGTTCCATTGTGCGGACCGCAACGGAGACATTTTTGGACGTACTATGTACCCTGTAGGTTTCATTTTCATAGCCTTAATGTTCTTTATGTTACGGGGCTCAGGACCTCAAAAAAAGCACAGGCAAAATAGGGTTAAGCATACCCTGGCCAGGGAAAAAAGTTATCCGAGGTTTTTGTTTCTATTATTGAAAGCATTTTTCGTTACATTTCAGTTTTAAAATGGCATACTATACAACACGCCGGAACTTCGAATTGCTTCGTGTAAATCAAACCTACAACTTGCCGCTCACTATTGACGCGACACACAAGAAAAACTGCGTGGACGCCTTTCGGTTCTTTTAGCCGAATATTTCATGTTTTTTTTTTTTTCGATGCTCCTATAATAGTCGCGTGCAACAGTCGTAAGTTTAAAATCGCACCATTTAAAAGGGCCATGTCACCATTTTTTAGTGTTATTTTCAAAAGCTAAAATGCATTTTTATATCAGTGAAAACACAAAAATAATAGTCCAGTTTTGTTTAAAATTGCTTTACGAGTGTAATGAAACTATAAACAAGTGTCACTGACTACAGATGGCCAGGATGGAAATGGTTTACAACTTGAAAAAAATTGGCCAATTTTTTCAAGTTCGTTCAATGTGTTTTGGAAAATTTGCTAAAAACTGATTATGTTTTATATTTCCACAAGAATTTACTTGCTATCTTGTTCTTGGTGATCTAAGTAAGATGCTCAGTTTTAATTCTAGCATAGTCTGAGACAAAAACATAAAATCGCCATGACAAAGCCCCTTTAAGGAGGCTCGTACCCATTTCTCAAGTCCACGCCCTTACAATTTTTATGGGTCATATCTTTTGTTGTAGTGCATAAAAAGACAAGCCACTTTGCATGCAAACACACAATACATTAGCATATTTCGGAAAATTCTTCGGAAAGCAATCGAGCGTTCTGTTCCGATGCAAATAAATTTTTTGCTAAAGTTTTGCACGTGCATATGAAACTCGAAAACAATACTCGTGAATAATGAGGACGCTCACTTGTAAACACAAAATCTGCCGGAAAAAAATTGGTTCATTGGAAGCCCTATTTTATTACCTTGCATGTCTTCAATGTCCTTGAAACTTGCAGGCCATATAAATTACCAAATTTATATCAAATTACATACAAAAATGGCAACAAGAGCAGTTGAACGCACGCTAATCAAATCCTTCTTTCTCGCAATCGGCCAAAGCAACCCCCTCACTTTTTCACACACCATTTCAAATGGAATCAAACTACTATGAGATGAAATTGCATCCCCATCGCGCATCATTTTCTTTAGATATTAGCCAATTATGTCGATAGTATGTTTTTCACTGTATTTATAATCACCAAAACTTCATCCCTAAAAATTTCGAAAACGCTCTCATACATTTCTTTCAAACTTTGTCCAGTTGAAGCCCATGGTCTAATCAATTAGTCCACTAGCAGGTTTTACAAAAATTTCTCTTGATCTAGAGAAACTCCGCAACTTGTGAATTTCAAAGGATCACCATTCCGTTGCCATGGAAGCACCGATGTAAACAAATCCTATACTCCCATAAAGTTCAATGTATTGTGTGTTTGCATGCAAAGTGGCTTGACTTTTTATGCCCTACAACAAAAGATATGGCCCATTAAAATTGAAAGGGTGTGGACTTGAGAAATGGGTACGAGCCTCCTTAAATTGACCTTTTTACACTGAGAAGCGTTCAATAAGAAGGCTCCAAACATTGATGCTACCCTGGAATGGGGCCAGTTTCTCTACTTTAAAAACCCTTTTTCGGCTTATTTCAAGTTACAATTTCAAACGAGGTTCCAGTCAAAATACACGGTAAAAATAATGTATAACTAGTGTGTAATTAGCTGTTTTTTTTTAAGGTAATTAATTCTAAGTCGTGCTAATATTGGATAAGCGTAATCCTGCTATGAGCAACCGTGACCTATGCTCTGTTTTTTCTCCCTTTTCTTTTTTAAGATTTATATCATTTGGACCCCCCATCCTCTTTCCTCGACTCCTGCTAAACCTAAATATCTCTATTAATGTCTCTATACGCTTTTGATTATTTTATAGAAAAAGCGCAAAACAAGTAATAAATATTATTATTATTATTTCTATTATTATTATTATTATTATTATTATTATTATTATTATATGTAAGATACAGAAGCTGTCTTGTTGACTACAAACAATACCAGACATTCTAGCGCTCTACTGATCTAATGACGTTCCCATCTCCCCGAAGTTTCTGAATTGGGAAATATCTCGTTCCCTGAGCCGCGATCCTTTTGGCCAGCGGCCCACGGTTCACGGACTCTGGCAGGTTCCAATTTGAATGTCATTCTGTGCAGACTCAGAGTTAGTCCGCTCAAATCTGATTGGCTGACAATCGAAATGAGCTCTTTACACATGTTCAACAAATCGGAACCTGCTAGAGTGCGTGATCCGTAGCGCGGGTCAAAACGATCTCGGGTCTGGGGACAGAAATATTAAGCAGCGCACGCGCATCTTACAATTCCATCGATCAGGCCGTAGCTCTTCGTGCCCTGGCATAGATTTATATGTACACTTTATCATCCTATACATCAGTTTGGAAGAATATTTTTTCATTGTTTAGTGTTTTCTTGAAGTCTACATCAGAACAAAACATAGCGATCCAGCCACGATTAAAAGACCCGCTTGAAGGAAAAGTTGAGGAGCTCTATTGGAGTAATACACTGGTAATGGAGTTGTGTGACTTATAGCGTGACTTGTCGTCTGTGGCAGCATAATGTTGCATAGATCCTCTGTGCAGCATTCAATGTTACAGGAAAGAGGCTGGCTGGTGACTGTGGCCAACACTAATTTTAATGAGTTGCAGGCATCTTTCTTGTCTACAAAAAGAAATGTTCTCTGTTAACATTCTGATTGTTATCATTAATTAAATGACAAATAAAAACGAGGTCAATAGAACATTTTACATTTGTGTCCCGCTTAGAAGCCTGGCCTTTAAGTGAAAGTGAGGTTTTCTTATGTAATAAATCATGCTGAACAAAAACTTGTGAGCATAAAAACAACATGATTTACATGAAATGCAGGAAGGTCAACTTCGGCCTCACTTCCACTCAAAGGCCAGGTCACTAAACAGACAAATGTATATTCGGAAGACTTTAGATAACAACGGCCTGGACCACCTCGGACGCTTTATTGAGACTTATATAACGGAGTAACTGGTTAGCTTTCAGTCGAATTTTGGGGTTAGCAGTTTATATAGTTAAATTTAGGACTAAGCAACCCGAGAAGCTAGGTGGTACAGTGGTACGGTAGGCTATGTAAGCCTAAGCGTAGCTGAGATCACAGGTTCAAACATGTGTGGGGATTTTAGATTTTCTTATTTATTGAAAATAAAATTTTGAGTGTCGACATTACGTTATATAATTATCAAAAAGTGTCCGAGGTGGTCCAGACCACCTCTAAGGTCTTCCTGTATATTCTGCCACAACAGCAATCTGTAAGGCCTTTGTACAACCTCGTTTCCAGGGCTTTCTCCTTTCTTTAAATGTGAGAAGGCAAAGTACGATGAAATACGATGAAACAGAAACGGAGACGGCATTGCAAAACACGTTGTACAACTGTAACCCCCGGGGGAGGGGGGAGGGGTACTCCGCCCCGAGGTCCCAACCCTTACCCTTTCATATGCCTTTTATTAAAAATGGTACCACTTTCATATACCTTTCATATACCTACAGAAGAAGCACTGCATCTCTTTACTAAACCCTTGAAATAAACTTATGGAACGATATCCACGGAAAAACATCAAGCGTACCACTATTGATGTTAACCAAACAATAATTCTATTTATAATTAAGTTCACGTTGTTACGGGATTCAAGATGCTCCGCGCATAAGGCACGCAAACAGCGAGTGCTTTTCTTTGCGGCCTTCATAACGCATAACTGATGACGCCTCTCCGGTGACTTTTAACGAACGTTGACGCTTACGTGACAATGATAACAAACCAACTGATGCGACTGTAAATTTATTAGAATAGTGGCTGTTATGTCTAGTTGATTTACATCCCTGATACATGTAATGACAAGGGAAACTGAACAAAAGAAGCATTTACAAATAAGCAACGTTTACTTTTTTTTTACAAAAAGCTGCAAGGCTGATCAGACTACGTAAAAAGTTGACTTTACGAGACATCAATACGATAGAAACCGAAACCGATAAAGTAGGGTTGCAACCGTGGACAGCTGTTTCGTTTTTATTGCAACTCGTCAGCACGGCGCAGCAAACTAAATGACGACTGCAAGAATGCAGGCGCGAATAGATTACACAATGACCCGTTCACCATATCAGGTTCCGTTCTTTGGTACCCACTTGTCACCCGAATCACGCGTGCCACATCACGGAGCCCCAAATGTCACAAAGGTGTCTCGCAAAGAAAAATGTAGATGGACAAAGCCAATCTGAACATTTTGAAAACGCATGGACAACTAGCTATAGCCCATGCTGAAAGAAAACACAGCATATCGGATCTGTAAAGACCTACGGTCCCAAAATATATAGAAATAAAAGTAAAATCTGCAAAGGACCGCAAACGATAATGTTGCTACCGGAATACGTAGGATCTACAAGAGACCTAATCAGCCCAAAAAAGAAATGAATAAACATACAATAAGCTGCAAGGCTGACCTGACTACGTAAAAAGGTAAATCCATTTGCGCCTGCATTCTTGCAGTCGTATTTTTACGTAGTCAGATCAGCCTTGCAGTTTATTGTATCTTTATTCATTTTTTTGACTGATTAGGTCTCCTGTAGATCCTACGTATTCCGGTAGCAGCATTATCGTTTGCGGTCCTTTGCAGATTTTACCTATACGTGCGTCTGTTTGATATATTTTGAAAGGCCCTTTTTATATAATAAATGGCAGTTTTCCATACCCTTCCCTATACTTCAACTCGTGAAATTCCTACCCTTTCATATACCTCCAGCCTCAAAAAGGTACCCCTTTCGGACGAGGGTATCCCTGTATAGCCCATTATAGGGAATGTCCCCCCCCCCCCCCCCCCACGGGAGTGTACCACACCTTGTAACGCCTAACATCGTTGGAGAAAGTAGAATGGGACAGTGATGTAGTTCCAACTTCTGCAATGCATAAGACGATGTATACCCGCCCCCACCTTGTTTAACAAATTCCCCATTTTTGTCGACTTTTGTCGGAAAGAGTTCCGAAAATTCGTCAAATTCAAAATCGGCATATTCTACCAAACATCAAGTTTCGCTCGTAAAGTTTCGCAAACATGTGTTCAAGGGAACCTCAACTGTTATTACAAATTGACGTTAAATTGTTGGAAATAAAGGCTAAATTTCATTTTCTTTAATAACTTTCGATAACTATCAACCGTCAAAAAACCTAAAATTTAACCGTCAACCGTCAAAATCGGAAAAATTTAACCGTTAACCGTCAAAGCCATATTCCCATTGAGACCCTCCTGTAAAGCCCTGCAAATGATCCCCGACCCAGATAATCCCAAACGTGGACCATACATTATCCCTTAATTGGATCCTAATCGATCCCAAACATGTATTGCTAACTATGCATCAGACCGGGACCGCAAATAGTTCAGATGGACCGTAAATCTTCCCCACAATTGACCGCAGAAGATCTCCAAAGTGAACCCGGCAAACCGCAAAGGTTTTTCCAAAGTTGTCCACAAATGATCCCATAATTGGATCGCAACGGGACCCAAACTTGTACCGCCAATTATCGATCCACGGGAGACCACAAATGTTCTGGCCCCAAAGTGGACCGCAAATGATCTCCCAAACAAGCACCGCCAATTTCCACTAAATGAACCGCAAATTACCCCAAGATAAATTACAAATCACATTTAAAACATAATCTCTTATAAGCGAAAGCCTGTGTACTCCATACACCCGTTGTGTCTATTCACATAGAGCAATGTAAATAACCTCCTCACCTGAACAGGCGATGCATCCCCTAGCCACCACTTCTCGAACTGCAGTGCCATTGTTGTATTTTCCGCTTACAGAGAAGCAATGAGTGTTCCCCAGTAGTGAAGGGTCGCTACATGTCGTCTTGATTTGTTTTTGTTGGCAATCATTCCAGTTGTTTTCAATACACTGATAGCATCTAATCGCAACTAAAGATAACATAAAAGGCGTTATTAGGAATGTAGGAATGGTGTGTTCTGTATGACCTCCGAGCGAGACATTTTTCTAGACTCTACCACCCCGATAAGCGGCTGTTTAAAGGCGAGGTCCACAATTTAAGTACTAAACATATTATTCAACGTTACGATTGTATTTTAAAAGCCCATGCCTCTTCACTCTGTACCCCGCCTACGAGCTCACATCCTCAAACAGGAGGTTCACTGTCGCAAGTGCTTGTCGCACAGGACTAGGGCAAATCCGCTCCAAGATCAAAGGAACACCGGGTAGGAAATCTCCTTTGTAAAACGGGTATTCTAATGGGCCCATGAAGCAGTCCGTACACCCACACCAACAATTTTAAGGAGTACCTCCTGTTATAGAGATTTCGGGCGTTAAGAATTGTAAAAGAAATTCTAGGAAGCCACAAAAAAAACAACTGGATATTGAAGAGTATTCCGTGTGTTTTTTATTCTTTTTTTCTATATTTCTTACATGTTTTGTTTTGTGACCGCACCGGGAGTCATATTTTCCCAAGCTCTGTCGACTAAACATCCGGCTGAAGAGTATTTCGCATTCTGTGTTGTGGCTTCCATCGAGCATCGGAAATCTAGTATTCAAACTTAAAAGTTGGCGGTTGTGAACATCGCTAAAAACATGCGCAATTTATCAATACTGGCATTATTTTTTCAAAGTATTTTTCTGATGTTCTTTTGTGTCAACACAAGTTTACAAAAACAGCATGAAGGCGCCTCAGCCTGAAGTTCCCTCCTTGGACCTCCTTGAAATGTCTTAAAAAGCGAGACAAACTGAAGAGAGCGGTAAGTTCTGAGGCCTATGTGCAGATTACTGCCGGAAGCCCGGCATATATTTATTTCTTGACACAAGCCAGTTTGACATTTCCCTGCGGATGCATGCGGAACAGGTCTTGTGAATGGCAAGCAAAATGGAACTGACCAAAATCGGTTTTCCTAAATGTAAACGTTTTGGACGTAGATAATAGTTACCCTTATTTTACAAGTAATCTATATATAATAAATGGGAATGAATATCTGAAATGGTTGGGACGTGAATGAAATAAAGAGAGCACGGAGGAGAGGCCAGCTGCGACATTTATTAATCGTATGCAATCTCTCAGGCATGTTGCAAATGAGGCTAAAATATTATTTGTCAAAAAGCTTTTAGCAATCAGCAAATTGTGTCCATTAAAGTAAATGTATGTTATGAAGGTTAAGCTAAGGTCTCCTTGCTAATTGCGGAGATAACAGAGTATTCATTTCATTCAATGAATATTGTCTTGGCAATTCCTTATCGCGAACGCTGTAGAAAATAGTTTTAACTTCGATCCGGCATACCTTCGGTGAAATAGCAAGTATAGTGTATGAGCTTTTTCTGGTAACTAATAAAAGAAAAAAAAGGAAAGGAAGAAATTGTGACAAAGGGGATGCTTAAAAAGATTATAATTAATAATGAGTTGTTGGAAAGATATAGCGATTTCAATGCAGCCCACATTTCGCGACATATTTAAAATAGCTCGCACAGCGACCGCAAACTCGACGACAGTCATTTCCTAAAAGGCATGCACGTCTTGTTTTAGAACCTTGTTTAGCTTTTAGAAATACAAGAAGCTTACTAACCTGACAAAACAGATGCATTTAAAACCAAGCAGGCCACAAGAAACACGGAATTCATGTCGAAACGTATATGATATGGCGAGTTTTGTATTGATCTCACATCATCTCACTGCCGCTGGTTTCCTTGGCGTCACCGTTCACACCTCGCGTGACCTCAACACGTGGTTATTAAAATGAAATCGCTGACCGTTTGGTGATGTTTTACGCGATTTTTAAGATAACAAAATCGTCAAACAGTGCTGTGATTATTACTCAATTGTCGGCAAATTGGCCTCTCTATACGTGCCCGCTAAAGGAATTAAGATGCCCTTTATCAGTCAACGCTCGAGGGATCCATTTCAAGATCGCGTGAACTAATATGCTGCTGCTCTGAAGAGATTGCTTTTGTGGTTTATAAATGTTTAAGCGTGTGATCATTCGATCAACTGAATTGTCAGAATATAATTAAATAGCACATTTCTTCCTGTGGTAATGTTTGTCTTTCTATTTTCTCCTTGTCAAAACTTGCCTTAGGCTCCAGACATATCTATCAAATTTGTACTTTTGGCATCTGATAGGGCCATTCTACAAATGAAAAAAAGAAGAAGAATAAAAACAGTAATTATTTTCAAGGTTTGGATATACCGTGGCAAGCCATAATGCACGTTTTCTGAAAACTGTGTATTAAAAGCAAAAGCTGTGACAATTCGTGGAAGCAACAGCAAGAAATTAAAACAAATCAGCAAAAACAAGAACAGACGGCGCAATTGTGTGAGATACTGAATAAATATTTTAAAAACAGCGCCCACAATCTGAGGGATATGTCGCATAAGAATTCTTCCCCGCTGAAAGCGCAATCTTAGTTGACGGCGGACTAAGCACTGCAGACCCGCCTGTACGTGATAAATCATCATGTCGAGCCCCCATGATCATGGTGGGTGAAATAAGCCCTAGGCTAATACGGCTTTGGCTTGAGATTTCAGTATTCGGCAGATATTAAACTGTAGATTAAGTTGTTGAATGGAAGCTAGAAATAAAGATGGATTAAACTGAGGTTGTAATTTATATGCGTATAGGTCAAAAGTCGTGTTAATTCTTTTTCGATATCTTTTTGAAATAAGGCACGATTTGCCTTCTGGAATGAATTAGGGCATCGTATTTTGGGCTACGGCCTCCAGTTCCTATGCAATATTCCCCGTATAAGCCCCCCGGGGAAGTTTCCACACTCGCAAACTAGCGCTCCGCCGCTTTTCCCGAACACGGTATGGCTCGACCCTTGGCAGTGTAGTAATTCTTATCGTTTCGCTTTTTTGTGTTTACGAAACCGGAAGTACACGACGCCGGTAGCAGAAGCAGAAAAAATGTCGTTCACGGAATAGTTGGGCGATAATTAAATACATTAATTAACTTGTTGTTTAAAGAGGTAATTGAAACCTTGTGGTAATTAGTTTGGAGAGAGCGCTTGAGGGGATGGGAGGATGCAGCTGAGCTGAAGGGAGCGTGACTGGGTGTTTAGAACATGTTTATGTTTTCTTGGTTTAGTCCATAGTAAAATAAAATAGTCATCCGGAAGGGATCTGTACACATTGTGACATCGAGTAAAAGATCATACAATAATCATCATAATTGAATCACAGAATTGTCACACATTTATTCCGGAGTATTCAGTTGCTATGAAAATGTGTTAAACCCCCCGGGGAGGACTCCCAAATAAAAATGACGGGGGTGCTCTTCGAAAAACGCCCTAAAAGGTACCAGAATCTCGTTTGATAGGCGTGGCTCAGAAGCCAAGATTTTTTACCCCTAAGAGGTACCAATTCTAAAACAACACATGTCATATTCTGTCATATTTTTTCGACTCACTACCCTAAAAGGTATCGCGATAATTCTAATGGTGGTCATTTTAAATTTTAGTACCCTCTGAGCGGTACCAATCTACAAATTTTGACCTTAAATGGTCCGACGAGCCCCCCCCCCCCCCCCGTCATTTTTATATGGGAGTCCCCCCACCCAGGGGTAAAACCTTAACATCTAAAATATTCATCGGATTTTCTCAATATAACATTGAGGAGGAGGTAGCCAAAACTGCTGATTACGTCAGTCTATTGTATTTAACACCAGGATGATATGATCAATACGGACAGACGGAACAGACGGACATAGCTGTTGACGTCTTGACGCGTTGTTGTCAAGGAGGAAGAGAATCGTTCGCATTTTCAGTCTCGCAGGAACAAACACATCACTCCAGTACTGAAAGAACTTAATGGATACTCTCATAGCTTCCGGTCTTTTCTTCTTAATAACTACAATCCAGTTCGTTCGCTGCGCTCTCAACCTTTCATTTCTCCCAACAGTTTCGACAAACAGACTTATGGCAAATGTGCTTTTCCGTTTATGCCGCTGTGAAAATCTGGAAGGATTGCAGGGATTTAATACCATTATTCATCAAATCCCCCGAATCTGTATAACTCCATATATACTTTCAAAACGTGATTATTATTGTTGTCATGACAGTATTTCAGTACTTTTTTTAATGTTTGTTATCTTGTAAGCTCTTTGAGATTTTTTAACTTTCGCCAAGAACATTCTTACAATTCTTATTATTTCAATGATCAACTGGCACTTCCCGCCTCTTCCCCAGCGCCCCTTCGGCTCGCACTGTCCTAGGTACTTGGTGTATCCCTGATCATAATGTATGGTACTTCATGTATCCCTTATTGTAATGTATTTAGATATATTGCAGTGTAATTTAGGGTTGGATTACAGTATCTAGGGTTGAAGATCTGATTTTAGTATTTAGGGTTAAGCACTGATTCCAGTATTTCTAATGTATCGAAAGGGTTAGTTCTTATATATGGTCTGCCGTGGGCTAGCAGCATATTATCTTATATCCCTTTAACAATTACAGTTTCCGGCAGCTAGTCCTCGGTGGTGTAGTGGATAGTGTGCATGGAGCAGATCATACGGCCCGGGTTCGATTCCCTATTCTGCTGTTTTCATCTTCTTTTTCTACTGAAATAAAAATTAAGTGTTTAAATACAAAATAATAAGGGATCCACCAAGTCAGGAGCCCATTTATTGATGGGCTCCTGACCAAGTACATACCCGCACTGTTATTTTCGCTGGCTCAGTTGATCGCTATCGCTTATTTGCTCGCCCGCTCGACTATCCAGAGAGAGACTGCTAGCAGTCTACCCATATAGCTAATCACGAAAACAAGCTCGGTTCGCATTACTTTCGCTAGCTCACCGCTCGGTCGATCGCCTATCGCGTATTTGCTCGCCCGCTCGACTATCCAGAGAGGGACTGCTAGCATCACAGGGCGCCCACACAAACTGTGTGACCGTTGTTCGTATTTTTAAATTTAGAGGAAATGTATGGGAATATCGAAAAGGTTCACTTATCGTAATATACTGCGATGAATATTTACATACGTATTTTTACCTGAAACGTTGTGTGATGTCATTCTTGTAGCTGAAAACGGCGAATTTTAGCGATTTGAAGGTTTTACATCGGACGTTTACCTGAGCGTATAGTAGACGTCATGCAAAACCTTCAAATCGCTAAAATTAATCGCCGTTTTCAGCTACAAGAATGACACCACACAACATTTCAGGTAAAAATACGTTTATTTTGAATCTTGTATGTAAATATTCATCGCAGTATATTACGATAAGTGAACCTTTTCGATATTCCCATACATTTCCTCTAAATTTAAAAATACGAACGGTCACACAGTTTGTGTGCGCCCCCTGTGCTAGCATCAGCAGTCTACCCATAGATCGACATAGAGCTAATCACGAAAACAAGGTCGGTCGCATTACTTTCGTTCGCTCGCCGATCGGATCGCAGTTCGCTTATTTGCTCGCCCGCTCGACTATCCAGAGAGGGACTGCTAGCAGTCCAGACCTGGAAACCCCTGGATAAAGCCGCCAAAATACTTCAAGAATTGTGGAGTATTTTTTTCACGTGACCGGCATACGATGAACACTAAGAGGCGCTTTCGGAGGTTATTTCCAGCGATTGGTAACTGTTGTTCAAACGAAACGAAATGAAGCATTTCATCATGTTTTACCCGACAAAATACGCCGGGATGTTTGGAGTATTAATATTTTTGGCAGTTTTCTCCATGGGTTGCTACACCCCGCCCCGCCATTTTGAAAACGGAGAAGGCCTGGGGACGAGGTTGGAAATATATTGCATCAAAGTTGGTCGTTGCACGTGTGTCCGTTTTAAAATTCACGACAAATTCCAAATTTTATTTTGTAAAATTTGGAAAAACAAATGTTACCATGCAAAAGCACTGCTGAAGAGGTTTAATTTGAATGGTGACACCATAGGATTTTGTCAACTGACTCAAAAGTTAGAACTACCTACATGGCCAGCGCTGAATAACGCAAATGGCTACGCCACTGACCCTGAGAAGTTGGTTCATGAAGTCTTATTCAAGCTAAAATTTCACGCTGTTATAGATGAAGCGAAAAATTGTTCAAACTGAAATTTTAAAGAATATCGACGTGGCTGTCCAAAAACGCAAATAACATTCTTAACCGGCATTCAACACAGACTGATTGTTTTTGTGACTGCAGGGAAACCCATTAAATGCCAGCCATTTTATTAGCCCGCCGATTGGCTCCACGTATTCCACGCGGTCGCACTCGTTTCGCGCCGCGACTCCTGAGCGTTATTCATGCAGCTCTGTCCATTATACATGTCTTCATAATTAACTCCGGGAGTAAAATAAGTAAAAATACGTGCATTAAATTCTTTTGCTCAGGAATGGGCCATTAGTGGACTAATCCCATGACAACAACAACAACAACAACAACAACAACAGCGTTCACGCTTTTCTTTCGCATTGAATTGAATGGACACAATAAAAATCAGAAGACTATGATAAGTACTCAAAACTGATCAGATTACATTATTCCGGGCATTATATAAATGTTAATGCATGCGCTAACATCATGGCAAATGTTGATAGGGCGAAAATACTTTTCAAAGGAAAAAAACGCATAAACTGAGCACTTAGATAATATACAAGATACAAGTCTGGAAGAAGCCACGAAACTTGATTTACAATAAGAAAGCTGAAAGTTTAAGCTAATCAAATTTAATAAGTGTAAGCCGCATTATTATATAGTTATTGTATGGAAAGAGATTAAGATGTTAATTACATTGTAAGTATAGGGCGACCCCGTAGATGTCCAAACGATGTCCGTGATTGGCGAACGATACAATTGATATATCACTTGAACAATGTCCCTATACCTAATCCCTATCCCAGCGGGACAAACATATTGTTTTCTTAGCGAATCACAAACATCGTTTGGACAAGTGCTGGACTACCGGGGCGGGGGGCGCGGAACATTATTAATCCTGATGAGCATTTGAAATATCCTTGAAAAACCACTCAATACTGCAGTGTGTTTTAGCGGACATTGTTAGCTGTGAAGCAGGCGTTTCTGTGCTCAAGGTGCTGTTCAAATATGAAGCTCTTCCTTGCTATTTCCCTTGCTGCCGTTCTTCTTGCAACAACTTGTAAGTACGGTATAACCATTTTAGAAAATGACTCCATCCTTCTGTTAAATATATCTAGTTAAAGGAGTTTTCACTCCCTCAGTAAACGTCATGCAAAGTGGAACTATAACGTGTGAATTTGCGGGTTTCATTATGATCATGAAATCCAAGTCACTGGAATCCTAGTATTAAGTGACCATTCAATTTTAATCTCTTGCAGTGCTTTCATGTGGTTTAATATTTAGCAAACGAAATTCAAGATACTTTCTTAGTCTTCAACTCGGTTAAGTTTGGGACGGAACTAAAAGCTCAATAGCCCGCCACAGACTAATGTAGCTAATTAATTACAAAATTTATGAATATTCACTTTTCTCCGAACAGCAAAATTGAGCTTCCAGATTTAGTATATTACCGCGTAGAAGCGTGTTTAAATGCATTTAGAATTCAACGGAGCCAATAATTCCGGCTGAAGATTGAGGCCTAATTTTCACTAGCGATAGAATCTCGTATATATAAACCGGCTACGAACAAAAATTAGAAGCATAAAATAGTTTGTATGTAGTCGATCTTCAATGTGCTTGCGCTTGTATCTGACATTGTGTCACTGGTGTTTGGACACCTTCCATCAGAGCCTTAAATAATTATGATGTACTGACCAAAAATGGGTAAGTCTAAGATTGGATTGAAGTGATATTGCGCGAGACTTGCATGCAGATAAAACGTGATCTATAAGACTCGAAACAATAAAGGTATCAATTCATCAATAAAAGCAGAGGCACCGAGCAAATTCGCCAAATATCTGTTCGAGATACTCATACCGCCCTCCCTCAGATTTCAGTTCGAATTACAATTAGTTGTAAACTGGAAATGTTACGCTTTTGGATCCAATAAAAAACAACGCCGCCTGCATGACGTTTTCGGTTTTTAGTTCTTAGAAAGTCCAGCTAAAAGTTTCGGATCGGGAGGCAAAAGCTCCCTTACAAAGTTATTGGAAAACATACTTCAGTCGACAAAACAAAGAACGGAGTGTTATTCAAAGTATTAACAAGTTTTAACCAAATCATTGCATCATAGTTCGCCGTTGCACGTGTGTCATATTAGAGAAGTAAAGTAAAAATACACGCAACTCGCGTCTTAAACCATTCTTTGCTCAGGAGTAGGCCATTGTTACGTTTAGTGGACTAATACCATAAGGCATTTACACTTTTCTTTCGCAAAACTGATCAGATAAGTACATTATCCTGGGCATTATATAAATGTTAATGTGTGCGCTAACATCATGGCAAGTTGATAGGGAGAAAATACTTTTCAGAGGCCGAAATAAACGCATAAACTGAGCACTTAGATAATATACAAGTCTGGACTAAGAAGCCACGAAAGTTGATTTGACATCGACTCAAAGTTGAATTTCCACGCATTCGTCGTAATCAGTTACAACTGAATAAGAAAACTAAAAGTTTGAGCCAATCAAACTTAAGTGCATATAACCATCGACAAGTCAAGCCCATGCATTTCTTGCATGCAAGACAAGAACGACATCGCTTCATTAATAATACAAAAGCAGTGGTACCCAGCAAATTCGTCAAATAGAGCGTTTTCATCTGACGTCACGGCGGCCATATTGGTGTTCCAAAACAAAGAAACGGCGGCCATGCCAATCCTCCGGGAATTGAACTCTATTTTTATGCAACATTTTCTTTTGTTTCAGTAAACCAACATGGCCGCTGGTCACGTGAGTGAAAGCGCTCTATATCTGTTCGAGATACTCATACCGCCTTCCCTCAGATTTTCGGATTATAGAGGGTCTCAATGGGGGTTTAGCGTGTGGCGTGAAACATCCAAAAAATTAACCGTGTGTCGTGAAAAAGGGAAAAAATTAACCGTGTGTCGTGAATTATTTTTGTTCAGATAACCGTGTTGTTTGTAGCTTATCCTAAGCTCTGAACAATTATTTTATGTATGTGGTCTATTTGGTATTTTTAGTTTGTTTCTCAGACAGAAAAAACAGTTATTTGATATATAGACAAAATCACCACAGGATCCCAAAGAACACGAAATAACAATGCACATTGTGTATGACGTCATTTTTCAAGATAAGCTCATGGCTGGTGGATTTTAGAGCCCGGTCGAAAGTCTTGACGATGAGTGTGATTAAAGCCATTGTAAGTGTCTTTAGTCAAGGGCAAGAAAAGCCAATCGAAAGATATAAGTCCAGAATTCTGTTAAGCGACGAGCACAAGGAGTCGTTAAATGCTTTCGAAAAGCATCTTTCTGATTTTTTGGGCCTCAAGGTCCTCAAGGATAAGATGCGAACCTTGGGTCTGGGCCAATACACATTGAAGCTGTACCGTATAAGCAAGTGCGATGGAAAAGTTGAGAACTTTGACATATCTACCCTGCCGCAATACAAACTTGAACTACCATCATTACTTACTGGTGAAAGTGAATTGAACGGTAAGTGAAAAGCTAAATCAATATGTATTCGATATAAAACTTTAGTGTTACTAGATGGCTTCGCAGGGTGCTGCTTTTCAAACCTTTACTGTAGCGCCAATATTTTGACTCTAATAATGCGTGGCTTCACACTAGAATCAAGTTTTGCTTAGTAAAATTTCAAGTAAAATTTTGCAAAGCAATTTTCTTTTACTAAAGTCTTCACATTAGAATTCGAGCAAGAAAATGTTTTACTCAATCGTCTGAGGTGCTGACAGATAGAGGAAACGTGATGCGACATGAGAATTGTGCGGTCTCGTACGACTTGAATTGAAAATGGATCGCAGAAAGTATTTTGCATTTGTTGCAGTGTTTTTTGTTTTTGCTTTATATCGGTAGTGTAGATGATGTCATGTGTAATGTAGAAGATGTACGCAGAATATGAGGCGAAAACACTACCAAATAATAAATAGCAAAACATGGTATTTACAAAACAAATACTTTATTTTAGCCGGCATCATAATCGTGATCGTAGAATTGGAATTGATTCTGCATACCGACGCTGTGAAACAGGTAAGGCCCTGGACGAGGGATCTGAGCATCCAGCGGGTCCGGAGGAATTGTAAAACGGCGAAAGAATTGGGAATTGTTTTGCAATTCGTCAGCCATGTTTGACATGTTTGCAAGCATGCGAGGTTTGTTTTGAAAGAACCACGAGGCGAGCGTCTGGAAAATAATTTAGCCAGACTATTTGACAAACATCTGTCACTACACGCGATGCGATTGACTAAAGAATTTGTCGGGACAAGTTAAACCATCTTGCGAGGTGGTATAACTCTGCCTGAGTTTCCTGTCGTAAAGGCGAGAAAACCCTTGTGAAAACAGTTGGGATTTTTAACTCGCTGAACACTAGACAAAGTGTTTTCACTGAATTTCCGGACTTTTATCTAGCTAAAATCGGCCTAGTGAAAACACAACCTTTGTTTACAAACCGACTTTTACCAGTTAAAAGTGACAACTGTTTTCAGACTCTTTTCACTGTGAAATTTACCCGCAATCTAAGCCGCTAAATTGCAAAAGCGCGCCATAATAATCATTTCATGTGCTTTCTTGCCATCCAAAAGCTGACGTCAATTATTTAGTCCAAAATGGTTGTGTGCAAGTTATAGGTGTATCTTTACCTATAGACGGAACTGCCTTAAAACCTGGCCTGGAGTTCGATAACCGTCAAAAACGTGTCATCGGCTTAACCTATAAAGTCGACTCTAAATATGTATCCGAAAACCCTATCCCTGACCCAGAAGAAATAAAAAAGAACCTTGTCACAAGTGCTGAAGTTACTTTTATGACGTCTGTAGATAACTCTGCAACTATGCCAGTAGGGGTCCACTATCATCCAAAATCCGTTACAGGAGAAGAGATGTTATCACAGATTTTTGAGATGGCAAAAACTGTGCAAGTGTGTGAGCGCTGTTTAACAAAACAGTCTTCGAACAATCATATTGTTACTCATGAAACTGCTAAGTGTAACAGTACGTGTGCAACATGTCTTGACCTTAAATCGGTTTGTGAACATTGTCAAAGTAAAGGGCCATGTTTCCTATGCACCAGCTTTAAGATGCTGTGATTCGTGCCTCGAGAATGCAGTTCAATGCAAAAAAGTCGCCGTGCTTGCTGTTGTAACTGACTGCGAAGAGTGCAACAAGCAGGCCCTGCTGCAAATTCAGGAGATGTCAGAAAACAACACCCTTCCACCCGAGCTCCTTCTTCTGGTCCCTCTCCCTGATGTTGTACATGTTGGCAAGACAATGAAATGCAGCTGGAGTAACTGGTTTATTAATCTTGACGGTCAAATGTCAAACCTTGTTCTCATCCGCACTCTAAGAGATTCTAAAGACGTTTTTGTCCGGAAGCATTTAAGGAAACTATTGACATTAGAAAGCGTTCGTAACAAGGATAGGATGGCAATCGACCCTATCATTCGTTTAACGAGACCGGAAGTAATAGAGGTGTTGCAAAAGGTAGAGCTAGTTGTGCACACCATAGTACCTGAAAAGTACAGATTTTGGGCCTCAAACCAGCAAGGCGTTTGCAAGCATCCAGTTGCTCTGTCTCCAGGTCCTATCGGTAACATTCTCACCATTGATTACGATTTCTCTTCTTCGTCCTCGCGTTTGTTGAAAATCAGGCTTCACCAGCCTGCTGAAGTATCGGAGTTACAAACTGGGATGCGTGATGCAAGAGACGTATGCTTTCGTAACGGAGTAGCGTATGTAGCAGAGCGTGGAACAGGATGTGTAAGATATTGTGACCTCGAGGGGAACAAGGACTTCTCAGGTACAATTTGTCAACAAATGGAACTGTTCCGATGTTACGTGAGCGCCTCTCTGTGCATTTGCGAAAGTTAGAATCGAAAGTGAGAAAGAACGTGGTACACATTGTCGACGTGCAACTGTCAAAACCCTCGGCCCTGTGTATGGCTAGCGATGATGTGCTATTGGTAGCCGATGATGGGCTACGAGTCATACATCAAGTTTCGCTCAAAAGAGATGGTGTAACAATCAGGGGCAAGTCAATGAGAACACTTTCAAATTACCCTACACATATCGAAAGTGTGGAATCCATGACAATCTTGGAATCAAACGTATACTTGGCAGGATCAAAAAAACGACAAATGTCAAGGAGGTCTATATTCTGTTAGCATGGAAACCACCCTGATGGAATGTGCTATCCAGAATGGTGATGAAAGTTGCAAGGAGATCAAGAGGGTATCCAAATTTAATGAGCTGCTAGTCTTCACAGACATCGGTGCTCGTGATGTGAAGTCATTTAACCCGCACACCAACGAAGTTGTACATCTTGCTGGCGACGGATGTGATGCACAGGATGATGGTACTGGACGATGCTGTAGTTTTATACAAGCTCATGGTATTTGCTGTATTTCGAACACTATATTTGTCACAGACGCAGCAGCAGGAAAAGTAAAACTAGTAGTTAGCATGAGTGGAACTTTGTCCTTTCTTTATCATTTGGGGCTTCTTTATGACAGTTTTGGAATTACATGTAAAGGAAGCACTCCTGCGCAAATGACTCCAGAATTGGTGGTGTCGAATGTACGTAAAGTACACCAATACGTTCAATCGACAGTGCGCAAAGTCAAGGAAAGTAATCAACTAAAGGAAGATGCGTCGACAAATGGTGCTCAAGGAACTGTTTCCAAGAAAACGCAGACCTCAATTGAGCTTTTGTTGAAAGGTATGACCAATCTTATGATAAATCTCGAAAAAGTAAATCCAGAATTCAAGTACAAAGTTGTTTTCAAAACATTGTTAACAACTGAAGTAGAAAATCTGCATGCTCACACTTTAAGAATGAGACATTTAGTACTCTTCAGTACGCCATGGACTTTGGCACTATAGCAAAAGAATCTCTTAAACGAGTTTCTAAATGGGTGGCAAAGTACTTCACCCATCCAGCGTCCTATTATCCAGTTCCCCAAACAGGAATGTTGCTCGGTGACATCAAGTTTATGTCGCCACTCCCATCCAAGACGCTCTCCAATAGGGAGGAAGATGCAATGCGGGGGATGGGTTGACAACTTTCGCCCTGTGAGGCAAAGAACTGTCCGATCTGAGACCACAAAGGATAAAGCAGGAGCTTTGCCTCCTGCCGTCTATACAAAGCGAGCCGATTCTATAACAAGATTATTCTTTAGACGTGATCAAGAAATAAGCGCAGATCTCCCAGATAAGACAGATGCTGAAGGCCCGAATGTACCCGTGCCCGAGGGCGTATCTTTAATCAGCTTTGTTGATGATTGTACCATCGAAGTTGTCCACGCAACTCAGTCAACTCAGGTATCCAACTCAAATTGTGATTTCGGCGAGGAATATGAAACGGACTCAGACGATAGTTTGTTTTCCGATGACGAACCTGATTATGTAACAAACAAGCCAGTAATAACAAGATCAGGAAGACAAGTCAAGGCCTGGGCAAAGTTTGATGTTTAATCACCGTTAGAAATGTAAGTACATATTTCGTTGTGCCCATAGTTAAAACTCATAAGAATGCAAACATAGTTAGTAGAGGGAGACCGTTAAACTATGATGGAAACAATCAAAAAAAGCAAATAGCTCTCAGATGCTCATAAAATAACATGAACAATAAATAATTCATTGTCTTAATTCTGACATTCGTTTTTATCTCCTGTAAGTTAATGTTTAACTTACAGGAGTTTATGTGGGCTAACATGCATTCTTTATGCATTTTTGTTAGCAAAAAATGCGTTAGATACTATTAATAGACTTTTTAGTGAATTTGTGGGGACATTCCTGTTGCATTTTTGTTAGCACATTACTGTTCTATCTGTCATCAGTCCTACGTCACTACGGAGTTAGATAGATTTGTGTTAGATATTATCAATAAGAAAACAAGAGTCGAGTTGCATATTTTTTTAATACAGTGGTTTATTGACTTGACCTTCACAGTGAAGAAATATGCGTGTTAAAATTTCATATAAAATCTGCCACGCTGTTTGCCTATTTCGAAAAATGTCTCGGAATATATTTTTTCAGTTAGGTAACATTCCTACTGTTTGTTATCTCTTTTTCGTAGCGATGATTTTTAAGGCGTACGATTATGAATTCTATGTTTTTTTGGGAACATGTTGCAGAATACTTTCATTGTATCGAGCGTCAAAAAGTGTAACGTAATGTAATCTTATCTCACCTAGTGTAGACTGTGCTCAGATATTTGGCACGCTAGAAGCGCGCTTGGCTAATATCCTTTACGATGTCCAGTCTGGTTTGTCAAACTGGTTGCTTCAAGACATTTCAGTGGTATTATCATATTATAGCACTGCGTTTTAAGAAAGGAAAACGGGAGAGTTTGAGGTAAGCTGACATTGCTGATTGAGAATGGTTGTATGCTGTACGTTTACAATGAAGTTTTGTTGAAATAATGTGTTTGTTAATTTCCATGTTATATCGCCAAATGTCACCAAATATACAACAAAATTGGATTAAAAGATTCTCAAGGAGAAAAACAGAAGCAGTAGTTTGGAGAAAAAGTGCGGAATTAGAAGAATGGATCAAGTGGATTACGGTTAAGCAATTTTGATTACATGACATGCGGTCAAGAAATATTCAAAGTTTCGATTCTGGTGGAATTTTGTCGTTATTTTGTCTTTTTAATTCATATTTTTCTGCGTTCATCACTTTTGGCTATTTTTTTCTTCCTATTTTCGGATGATAAAGCAAGCTAAAGCAAGCTCCTGGCCATAATCATGAAAACACGATATTTCTGTCGGGACAGTGTCCCTTTAGTTAAAAATGTCCTCGGTTAATTTACCTCATTTGCAAGTTATAGAAGCTGACTAAATTAAACAACAATAGGTTAGGGTTAGGGTTAGGGTTAACGAACCAGTGCTTTCAATTTCCTTGTAGGTTGAAAAACAAATATAGAACTTTTTCTATAAGTGTGCTTGTAAAAGCGATCAGAAACAATTTCACGAACGCTTTTGTAAGATGTGAATAAAAGAATTTTATTTTATCAAGGGGACTGTTTTAAGCGACATTATTTTATTTTTAGTGAGTCATCGTACAGTGTACTAAACAAACCTGGTTTTTTTTAGCCATATCATTAGAAATGATTAAGCAGAGTTTTGCAATACTGTCATCAGATTGATTTTCCAGGTCAAACAAACCAATGTCAAACAGTTAGGTTTCAGTGAGGTTCGGGGTTTTAGTTCATTTTTGTTTTTACTTTATTAGGCCTCATTTTGGTTCAATTCGTGCCCAATTTAGTCTCTGCTTAAAGAGATAATTGTGGTACGGATAGTCCTTAGATTTTTCCTATCGATGGTTTTAATATATCTGGTATTCGAATCTATAGCTGTGAAATGGCTTATTTACGCGTCATAAGCTCTTAAAAAGAGGCAGGCCAAACACGATTCCCACTAGTCGCAAGAAGTATTTAAAAGCCGTTAAAATAGCTTTCCCAAGTAGGTTTACGAGGTATTTGTCCCTTGCTATAGATCACTGTTAGGATGTTACAAGTCGCAATTATCCGCTTTGCTCTATAATATTGACCCATTGATCTTTGGATAATTTCTCTAATGACAGGATCAATCCCGGAGGATTTCATGCCATAGCCATGACTATAATTATTTTATTTCTTTATGTATTCTCTACACTGTCCTGACATATATTAGGGCTTCTTTGGCTCAGACTCGTGTTGCAAAATAAATGGCAATCGGCTAAAGATTATGTTACCGCTGTGGAAATATTAGGATCAGTAAAGAGGCTGTGATAAGTGTCCACAGCCTGCGGCATGCAAGACTTGTGAGAAAGTGTTTCTTGATCACGGATAAGTGTCTATTAAAGATCCAAGAATGAAAATGCAATCATTTTCAGGAGTAATAAACTCCTGTCATGTTCCTATATTGGAATCACGACTTCTTGCGGGTAGTTTTAGCTCTTTAGTTTATTCTTTTGTTGAGTAGTGACTTGGAGCTAGACAGAACTTCCGTTGTCTTATCAAGGCATTGCGATCACTGCATCCAATAGTATATCCTCTGTACGCGAAGAACAGCTTCACTTGTAGAGTTGTACCAATGTATTTTGAATTCATTGAGACATACACGAGACTACACTACGTATCTTTTGTACAACAAGCGTGTAATTCTCGTGAAGTAATGTTGTGCTCCATGCGTACCATAATAATGGAGTAATTCCATAGTAATGGAGTAAATGGAGTAATGGAGTAATGGAATAAATAAAAAAAAGCCAACCCGGTTATAGGCCCATCGGTAACAAAACATTACTCCGGTTATACCCATTAATTCCTTATTCCTTTCTTAATTCCTTAACAGAAATTCTTTTTGACAAAAGTTTACGCCTAAATGAAATTAACTCAAAGAACGCTTCTTTATGGCAATATTTTTGCTTGCCAGCCAAAAAAACCCTACGAAGTCACATAAGCCCAGGGCTTATAAGCAGCATTTTACGGTATAGTCTCTGTAAAAAAAAAAATCACAACGAAGTATAAAAAGAGACAGGCCAAACACGACTCCCACTAGTCGCAAAATGTATTAAGTAGCCTTTAGGATAGCTTTCCCGAGTATACCTGCAAGATATTTGTCCCGTTAGATTACATTAGGCATATATTAGGGTTTCTTTGGCTCAGAGTCGTGTTGCAAGATAAATAAGTTTATGTTATCGCTATGAAAATGTTAGGATCAGTAAATTTCTTTGTTCGTGATGCAGTGTTTAAGTCTGCGACGTGCAAGGCTTGTGAAAGAATGTTTCTTCGCCACTCTGAGATGTATAAGTGTGTAAGAATGAAAATGTCAAAGACGACCACGACAGCTCTAGCAACTATGTTTAGTTCATTTCTGTTCTTGGTATAACTGTTTGTTAACAGTGATACTGATTCAAACAAAAGTTAAGATGAGGGGATGAATACTGAGTAAGTTTACAGGAACTAGATTTCCACCTGAAACAGATTTTGACGATAAGATTGATGATGATCCCAATAATGAAAACAGAGAACAAAGTTGTAAAAAATTTTACTTGAAAGGAGGAATGAAACTTTTTCGCAGAATAAAAGCTAAATCATTCATTTAGTTATGTTTAATAAAATGGATGTTGAAGATTAATTGCAGAGAGCTCTTGATGCTTATCCCATGTAAAAATAAGATTTCAGCAAGTAAAACATGTTATATTCGAAAGGAAAGAAAGGAGAACTCTTAAGAAAAAGCCATGGGAGATCCTGAAAATAAGGAACGTGATCAGTTAGATACTGTAGCTCCGTCTGCTCAACATAACGATGAGCAGGATATAAGTGAAGAAACACGGCAATACAGTGAACTGTTTGGTTGTTTTAACCCATGTTTAGATAACAATCACCAAGGGAACAATCTTTCAAGTAATGCTGGAATTTTTTCTACAGCAAATGATAATGAAAAGCTGGTAATTAATCGTATGGATGATAACAGTTATAAAGAACTTGTTCATTCTTTGAACAGAGAACAAATGGAGTTTTTTTACCATATGTTACTCTCTGTTAAAAACGACGAGAAGCAATTGACACTTTTTAATTGACACTTTAACCTAAATGTCCAATTGCAACATCAAAAACAATATTCGGACATAATATGACAGCATTGCATGATAGGAAAAACTTACAGGAGATAGCCCAGAGGGCACTTTGATTACTGTTTAGCACCACTTTGCCAAAATACACTAATGTTTTTGTTGTTTTCCTTGGCTGTTTTTCTCGGGGCCTTCAACATGCATTGCAGGAGACGTTTTTTTTTTTTTTTTATAAAAATTTGCATTTCTACTACTTTTTTGTGCCTGGAACCTGATTAGACTGACTAGATTTGCTTTTTCATTATTTCAGGGGTCAGTATCGTCAGTGCCCCCGATTATCAATGCCACTCTTAAGAAAGGGGGACAATATTTGTTGTTGTTGTGAATTTTTGAATAGTAATACGTGTATGCTAATCTTAGTTAACCGTACCGAAGAAAAATTAAGCGTGCACCGTGAAATCGCGAAATTTTTAACCGTGTACCGTGTTTGCTACACCCCCATTGAGACCCTCATTATAGTGAAGGTTCTCAAATCGGTTATGTAAACTGACATTTTTGGATGCAATAAAAAACAACGCCGCCTGCATGATGTCTTCGGTTTTTGGTTCTCAGAAAGTCCAGTTAAAAATTTCGCGAGGCAAAAAGCTCCCTTATAAAGTTAAGTAGAAATCATACTTTGTACTTGAGTCGACAATACAAAGAACGGAGTACTATTCAAAATAACAGGTTTTAACCAAAAAGTGGAATTACTGGTCTTAGCACCAGAGTCATGAAATTATTTCTGTCGAGGACTCAGATTTTTTTCTTTATCCCACGTCCGGGGTGGGGGGGGGGGGTACTCCCTTATATACGCTATATAGGTATGTGCCGCCCGATAGGGTAGGGTTTTGAGGTGCTCAGTCCTTAAATAGGGTATCCGTTTTGGTACTTTTGGTATTGTGATCCTTAGATATTCCTTAGATAGGGTCACTAAATTGCAGTATCCACCCCAAAGCGCAAAACGAAAAAGTTATGGTCTGTTAAAACTGTACTACACGCCTGAATTGGGCCTTAAAAAAAGGATATCCAATCTCGATTTTCTACCCTTAAATAGAGTCAGGGTTTGAGAACCTTGGCGGCACACACCTATCCTAAATTGTCGGGAGTATCCCCCCCCCCCCCCACCCCCGGTGTCCCACGCTCGTGTCCTAACGAACACTGCATCTTTCTCCTTCATTATCGAGCTTAACATGTACCATCTTTCTTTATAATTATTATTATTATTATTATTATTATTATTATTAATATTAACTTATTGATTACTTATCACAGAAAGTGATGGTTTATATGCTTCCATTGTCCGAGTTGACTCTATATCAAAAAGGCCTGGCACTAGACATAAAAAGGGTTGATTCTATCGTGAAAAGGGGTTTGTAAATTAATTAATTAATTAATTAATTAATTAATCAATTAGAGCAGTTTTCAATTGAGTGTGGTAAAACCAAAACCAAAGTAATTACTCTGACGAATCACAGCAGTCGTAAACAATCCAATGAACCAATCAGAGCTCGAAGCAATTACATGTCGGCGGCGCCAAGCGCGGGAAAACGCGTGCGAGCAAGTCACCATTGGTTTTGGTTTTACTTCTGATTGGTCGAGAAAGTGGCACGAGATTTTTTTAGCCATTCACAAAGTGTAGCAATAAAAAACCAAAGCATATTTGTTATAACTTTTCACACTGAATTGAAAACTGCTCTAATTAATTAATTAGTTACCTTTTGACATCCAAGAGAGTTCAAAATCAAAATTTAAGAAAAGTCGCAAATTTCGTTTTGTACAAATTAATATTAAGAAGCAACAGGAGCCCATGAATGTTGAATAGTCGGAAGCTTGTTTTGAAGCGTACAAGAGACAGTTGCACGTTTCAACCTACTTGTGGGTATCTAGTACCATGCAAAATTACTGCCGAAGAGTTTTATTTGAATGGTAAAAGCATTGGATTTCAACGACAGACTCAAAAGTTAGAGCAGCTGCTACCTAACATGTCGCCATAATAGCGTTCCGCCCAGATTCTAAAAATAGAATTGGCGCGCAGCATCATGGGATTGAAATGCGTACAAACATTCAAGAACTATGCAGGTAGCTACGAAAAAAGCAGGTGCTACGAAGCACTGTTCTTGGGTACAACTCGGCAATTATCCACAACATGTACAGGAATCGCAAAAACTGGTGTTTCCGAGGCAGCCATTTTGAAATATTTGTCCGCATTTCGATCCCACAATGTAATGCTGCCAAATATGACGTCACCTGGGCAGAACGCTGTTGACTTTGGGAATGAAAATGATAAGTGTTTTGGACAAGTCAAAAAAACATATTTGTATCAGTATAGAAACCAAAAACTAATGGTCCAGTCAGTGTTACCATGTGTATATTGATATATTTGCGGTGGGTCCAAACGAACACTGAAGTAGATTGTATTTACGATAACTATGATATGCTTTATTTTATTATCAGATTTACTAGCCATTGTTTTGTGCCTACATTATATACGTCATTATATCTTGTTACAACTTAGTTAGACATTTTTCATGTAATCTTATATTAGCCAATCATGTATACTTGCTATCTAAATTCAAATTTAAGAACCGTTGTATATTATTTTCACTCCTACGCTGGCCCTGTAGAAGACTAGTTCTACTAGTTGAAATATTGGCCATTAAACCTGCCATTAATTTCCGTTGTACTAGCCTTGCATTTCAAACGTTCAGTCTACACCTTGGGTGACGTCTAGTACTCGCATCCCTTTATAAAGGAGATCCGGAAAGTAAGTTACCACTATTTATCGTAGTGTTGAGTGGTCCTCTGCATTTAAACGCTTTATACGTTTTGCAAATAGCTGTATATAGATATATATCATTATGATGGCTGATATTTTTCTCCTTGACATTGCTCCTTTAATAAAAGAGCTTTCCGTATCTTCCTCACAGCTGCTAACCCAGGAACATGCAACCAATGCTTTCCCAGTGTGAACGCCAGTGATAACTTGGCCTTCTGTAACAGTGAACAGACAAACAAAAGTTGTGGCCGTGGCGACGAATACGCTATCGGAACTACCCACTGTTTTACAGTTGCTTTGAGATTCAAGTGCGTGAACGGTTCCAGCGATGTCCACACTACCGTGGCTCGAGGATGCATCAATTGTTCCAGTAAGGAAGAAGACATTAAACTGATTACCGTAAATTCCTCGAATAATAACCGTACCTCGACTTATCGTTCCCCCCATCGAATAGTCACACCCTTTTGTGGCAATATTTGAAATAATCGCCTCCCTCGATTAATTTCACTTCCCCTCATTGAAGTTAAAAATTTACTTCTTGTATAGCAAACAAGCTTTGATTTTATCGTTACAATTACAGAAATGTTACAGGAGCACAGGTTTCTGTCAGGTTTTTGATAGTGATGTTCATGTATTTGACTCATATTTATTTCTTGGAGCTCTCAAATTTAAAGCAGAGAAGCACTTCCAGCAAGCAATTGCCCCCCTCGATCAATCGCCTCCCCCCGAAAAATCGCCTCTTTTTGGAGTGAAAAAATGAATAATCGCCCCGGCTATTATTCGAAGAAGTTCGATATTTAGTCTGGGCCAAATTGATTGACGTTTTGCCTTGAATGAGGCCGCTGGCCGTACTTTCACGATTTAGAAGATCACACTGATTTTTATGCTCGACAGCCACTCACTTAATCCCACATCTAATAGATATATTTTTCGTAACTGTTTATACTCGCAGACAAAACAGCTGCGTGTATGGACTTCGCCAGCCGCTTTAAATCACTGACCAATTGGACCTCACTGGATTGCAACATGGAATGTTGTAACAGCACCAACTGTAACAACCAGAACGTGACGGTACTCCCTCTTGTAACAACACTGCCTGTATCCACTACTTCCGCCATGACTGCCACCCCTACTGGCACAGCCAAAGGCAATGTCTGCCGTAACC